>CM057810.1:122232369-122519869 GCA_030067965.1 Latrodectus elegans
TTTAACATTAGCGAAAGAAAGAGAGAGAGAAGAGAGAGGCGATAAATTGTGGTTATTGAAGAATATATACGGAGTTAAATTCGGTCCCATGATTTTAATGCAGCATTTAACATTAGCGAAAGAAAGAGAGAGAGAGAGAAGAGAGGCGATAAATTGTGGTTATTGAAGTATATAAACGGAGTTAAATTCGGTCCCATGATTTTAATGCATTATTTAACATTAGCGAAAGAAAGAGAGAGAGAAGAGAGAGGCGATAAATTGTGGTTATTGAAGAATATATACGGAGTTAAATTCGGTCCCATGATTTTAATGCAGAATTTAACATTAGCGAAAGAAAGAGAGAGAGAGAAGAGAGAGGCGATAAATTGTGGTTATTGAAGAATACATACGGAGTTAAATTCGGTCCCATGATTTTAATGCAGCATTTAACATTAGCGAAAGAAAGAGAGAGAGAGAAGAGAGAGGCGATAAAATTGTGGTTATTGAAGAATACATACGGAGTTAAATTCGGTCCCATGATTTTAATGCAGCATTTAATATTAGCGAAAGAAAGAGAGAGACAGAAGAGAGGCGATAAATTGTGGTTATTGAAGAATATATATGGAGTTAAATTCGGTCCCATGATTTTAATGCAGCATTTAACATTAGCGAAAGAAAGAGAGAGAAGAGAGAGGCGATAAATTGTGGTTATTGAAGAATATATATGGAGTTAAATTCGGTCCCATGATTTTAATGCAGCATTTAACATTAGCGAAAGAAAGAGAGAGAGAGAGAGGCGATAAATTGTGGTTATTGAAGAATATATACGGAGTTAAATTCGGTCCCATGATTTTAATGCAGCATTTAACATTAGCGAAAGAAAGAGAGAGAGAGAAGAGAGAGGCGATAAATTGTGGTTATTGAAGAATATATACGGAGTTAAATTCGGTCCCATGATTTTAATGCAGCATTTAACATTAGCGAAAGAAAGAGAGAGAGAGAAGAGAGAGGCGATAAATTGTGGTTATTGAAGAATATATACGGAGTTAAATTCGGTCCCATGATTTTAATGCAGCATTTAACATTAGCGAAAGAAAGAGAGAGAGAGAAGAGAGAGGCGATAAATTGTGGTTATTGAAGAATATATACGGAGTTAAATTCGGTCCCATGATTTTAATGCAGCATTTAACATTAGCGAAAGAAAGAGAGAGAGAGAGAGAAGAGAGAGGCGATAAATTGTGGTTATTGAAGAATATATACGGAGTTAAATTCGGTCCCATGATTTTAATGCAGCATTTAACATTAGCGAAAGAAAGAGAGAGAGAAGAGAGAGGCGATAAATTGTGGTTATTGAAGAATATATACGGAGTTAAATTCGGTCCCATGATTTTAATGCAGCATTTAACATTAGCGAAAGAAAGAGAGAGAGAAGAGAGAGGCGATAAATTGTGGTTATTGAAGAATATATACGGAGTTAAATTCGGTCCCATGATTTTAATGCAGCATTTAACATTAGCGAAAGAAAGAGAGAGAGAGAAGAGAGAGGCGATAAATTGTGGTTATTGAAGAATATATACGGAGTTAAATTCGGTCCCATGATTTTAATGCAGCATTTAACATTAGCGAATAAGAGAGAGAGAGAAGAGAGAGGCGATAAATTGTGGTTATTGAGGAATATAAACGGAGTTAAATTCGGTCCCATGATTTTAATGCATTATTTAACATTAGCGAAAGAAAGAGAGAGAGAGAAGAGAGGCGATAAATTGTGGTTATTGAAGAATATATACGGAGTTAAATTCGGTCCCATGATTTTAATGCAGCATTTAACATTAGCGAAAGAAAGAGAGAGGCGATAAATTGTGGTTATTGAGGAATATATACGGAGTTAAATTCGGTCCCATGATTTTAATGCAGCATTTAACATTAGCGAAAGAAAGAGAGAGAGAAGCGAGAGGCGATAAATTGTGGTTATTGAAGAATATATACGGAGTTAAATTCGGTCCCATGATTTTAATGCAGCATTTAACATTAGCGAAAGAAAGAGAGAGAGAGAAGAGAGAGGCGATAAATTGTGGTTATTGAAGAATATATACGGAGTTAAATTCGGTCCCATGATTTTAATGCAGCATTTAACATTAGCGAAAGAAAGAGAGAGAGAAGAGAGAGGCGATTAATTGTGGTTATTGAAGAATATATACGGAGTTAAATAAGGTTCCATGATTTTAATGCAGCATTTAACATTAGCGAAAGAAAGAGAGATAATAGAGAGGCGATAAATTGTGGTTATTGAAGAATATATACGGAGATTAATTCGGTCCCATGATTTTAATGCAGCATTTAACATTAGCGAAAGAAAGAGAGAGAGAGAGAAGAGAGAGGCGAAAAATTGTGGTTATTGAAGAATATTTACGGAGTTAAATTCGTTCCCATGATTTTAATGCAGCATTTAACATTAGAGAAAGAAAGTGAGAGGCGAAAAATTGTGGTTATTGAAGAATATATACGGAGTTGAATTCGGTCCCATGATTTTAATGCAGCATTTAACATTAGCGAAAGAAAGAGAGAGAGAGAAGAGAGGCGATAAATTGTGGTTATTGAAGAATATATACGGAGTTAAATTCGGTCCCATGATTTTAATGCAGCATTTAACATTAGCGAAAGAAAGAGAGAGAGAGAAGAGAGAGGCGATAAATTGTGGTTATTGAAGAATATATACGGAGTTAAATTCGGTCCCATGATTTTAATGCAGCATTTAACATTAGCGAAAGAAAGAGAGAGACAGAAGAGAGGCGATAAATTGTGGTTATTGAAGAATATATACGGAGTTAAATTCGGTCCCATGATTTTAATGCAGCATTTAACATTAGCGAAAGAAAGAGGGAGAGAGAAGAGAGAGGCGATAAATTGTGGTTATTGAAGAATATATACGGAGTTAAATTAGGTCCCATGATTTTAATGCAGCATTTAACATTAGCGAAAGAAAGAAAGAGAGGCGATAAATTGTGGTTATTGAAGAATATTTACGGAGTTAAAGTCGTTCCCATGATTTTAATGCAGCATTTAACATTAGATGAAGAAAGTGAGAGGCGAAAAATTGTGGTTATTGAAGAATATATACGGAGTTGAATTCGGTCCCATGATTTTAATGCAGCATTTAACATTAGCGAAAGAAAGAGAGAGAGAGAAGAGAGGGCGATAAATTGTGGTTATTGAAGAATATTTACGGAGTTAAATTCGTTCCCATGATTTTAATGCAGCATTTAACAACAGCGAAAGAAAGAAAGAGAGGCGATAAATTGTGGTTATTTGTGAATATATACGGAGTTAAATTCGGTCCCATGATTTTAATGCAGCATTTAACATTAGCGAAAGAAAGAGAGAGAGAGAAGAGAGAGGCGATAAATTGTGGTTATTGAAGAATATATACGGAGTTAAATTCGGTCCCATGATTTTAATGCAGCATTTAACATTAGCGAAAGAAAGAGAGAGAGAGAAGAGAGAGGCGATAAATTGTGGTTATTGAAGAATATATACGGAGTTAAATTCGGTCCCATGATTTTAATGCAGCATTTAACATTAGCGAAAGAAAGAGAGAGAGAGAAGAGAGAGGCGATTAATTGTGGTTATTGAAGAATATATAAGGAGTTAAATAAGGTTCCATGATTTTAATGCAGCATTTAACATTAGCGAAAGAAAGAGAGATAATAGAGAGGCGATAAATTGTGGTTATTCAAGAATATATACGGAGATTAATTCGGTCCCATGATTTTAATGCAGCATTTAACATTAGCGAAAGAAAGAGAGAGGCGGTAAATTGTGGTTATTGAAGAATATATACGGAGTTAAATTCGGTCCCATGATTTTAATGCAGCATTTAACATTAGCGAAAGAAAGAGAGAGAGAGAGAGAAGAGAGAGGCGATAAATTGTGGTTATTGAAGAATATATACGGAGATTAATTCGGTCCCATGATTTTAATGCAGCATTTAACATTAGCGAAAGAAAGAGAGAGAGAGAAGAGAGAGGCGATAAATTGTGGTTATTGAAGAATATATACGGAGTTAAATTCGGACCCATGATTTTAATGCAGCATTTAACATTAGCGAAAGAAAGAGAGAGAGAAGAGAGAGGCGATAAATTGTGGTTATTGAAGAATATATACGGAGTTACATTCGGTCCCATGATTTTAATGCAGCATTTAACATTAGCGAAAGAAAGAGAGAGACAGAGAAGAGAGAGGCGATTAATTGTGGTTATTGAAGAATATACACGGAGTTAAATTCGGTCCCATGATTTTAATGCAGCATTTAACATTAGCGAAAGAAAGAGAGAGAGAAGAGAGAGGCGATAAATTGTGGTTATTGAAGAATATATACGGAGTTAAATTCGGTCCCATGATTTTAATGCAGCATTTAACATTAGCGAAAGAAAGAGAGAGAGAGAAGAGAGAGAGGCGATAAATTGTGGTTGTTGAAGAATATATACGGAGTTAAATTCGGTCCCATGATTTTAATGCAGCATTTATCATTAGCGAAAAAAGAGAGAGAGAGAAGAGAGAGACGATAAATTGTGGTTATTGAAGAATATATACGGAGTTAAATTCGGTTCCATGATTTTAATGCAGCATTTAACATTAGCGAAAGAAAGAGAGAGAGAGAGGCGATAAATTGTGGTTATTGAAGAATATATACGGAGTTAAATTCAGTCCCATGATTTTAATGCAGCATTTAACATTAGCGAAAGAAAGAGAGAGAGAGAAGAGAGAGGCGATAAATTGTGGTTATTGAAGAATATATACGGAGTTAAATTCGGTCCCATGATTTTAATGCAGCATTTAACATTAGCGAAAGAAAGAGAGAGAGAGAAGAGAGAGGCGATAAATTGTGGTTATTGAAGAATATATACGGAGTTAAATTCGGTCCCATGATTTTAATGCAGCATTTAACATTAGCGAAAGAAAGAGAGAGAGAAGAGAGAGGCGATAAATTGTGGTTATTGAAGAATATATACGGAGTTAAATTCGGTCCCATGATTTTAATGCAGCATTTAACATTAGCGAAAGAAAGAGAGAGAGAGAAGAGAGAGGCGATAAATTGTGGTTATTGAAGAATATATACGGAGTTAAATTCGGTCCCATGATTTTAATGCAGCATTTAACATTAGCGAAAGAAAGAGAGAGAGAGAGAAGAGAGGCGATAAATTGTGGTTATTGAAGAATATATACGGAGTTACATTCGGTCCCATGATTTTAATGCAGCATTTAACATTAGCGAAAGAAAGAGAGAGACAGAGAAGAGAGAGGCGATTAATTGTGGTTATTGAAGAATATACACGGAGTTAAATTCGGTCCCATGATTTTAATGCAGCATTTAACATTAGCGAAAGAAAGAGAGAGAGAAGAGAGAGGCGATAAATTGTGGTTATTGAAGAATATATATGGAGTTAAATTCGGTCCCATGATTTTAATGCAGCATTTAACATTAGCGAAAGAAAGAGAGAGAGAGAAGAGAGAGGCGATAAATTGTGGTTATTGAAGAATATATACGGAGTTAAATTCGGTCCCATGATTTTAATGCAGCATTTAACATTAGCGAAAGAAAGAGAGAGACAGAAGAGAGGCGATAAATTGTGGTTATTGAAGAATATATATGGAGTTAAATTCGGTCCCATGATTTTAATGCAGCATTTAATATTAGCGAAAGAAAGAGAGAGACAGAAGAGAGGCGATAAATTGTGGTTATTGAAGAATATATACGGAGTTAAATTCGGTCCCATGATTTTAATGCAGCATTTAACATTAGCGAAAGAAAGAGAGAGGCGATAAATTGTGGTTATTGAGGAATATATACGGAGTTAAATTCGGTCCCATGATTTTAATGCAGCATTTAACATTAGCGAAAGAAAGAGAGAGAGAGAAGAGAGAGGCGATAAATTGTGGTTATTGAAGAATATATACGGAGTTAAATTCGGTCCCATGATTTTAATGCAGCATTTAACATTAGCGAAAGAAAGAGAGAGAGAAGAGAGAGGCGATAAATTGTGGTTATTGAAGAATATATACGGAGTTAAATTCGGTCCCATGATTTTAATGCAGCATTTAACATTAGCGAAAGAAAGAGAGAGAGAGAAGAGAGGCGATAAATTGTGGTTATTGAAGAATATATACGGAGTTAAATTCAGTCCCATGATTTTAATGCAGCATTTAACATTAGCGAAAGAAAGAGAGAGAGAGAAGAGAGAGGCGATAAATTGTGGTTATTGAAGAATATATACGGAGTTAAATTCGGTCCCATGATTTTAATGCAGCATTTAACATTAGCGAAAGAAAGAGAGAGACAGAGAAGAGAGAGGCGATTAATTGTGGTTATTGAAGAATATATACGGAGTTAAATTCGGTCCCATGATTTTAATGCAGCATTTAACATTAGCGAAAGAAAGAGAGAGAGAAGAGAGAGGCGATAAATTGTGGTTATTGAAGAATATATACGGAGTTAAATTCGGTCCCATGATTTTAATGCAGCATTTAACATTAGCGAAAGAAAGAAAGAGAGGCGATAAATTGTGGTTATTGAAGAATATATACGGAGTTAAATTCGGTCCCATGATTTTAATGCAGCATTTAACATTAGCGAAAGAAAGAGAGAGAGAAGAGAGAGGCGATAAATTGTGGTTATTGAAGAATATATACGGAGTTAAATTCGGTCCCATGATTTTAATGCAGCATTTAACATTAGCGAAAGAAAGAGAGAGAGAGAAGAGAGAGGCGATAAATTGTGGTTATTGAAGAATATATACGGAGTTAAATTCGGTCCCATGATTTTAATGCAGCATTTAACATTAGCGAAAGAAAGAGAGAGAGAGAAGAGAGAGGCGATAAATTGTGGTTATTGAAGAATATATACGGAGTTAAATTCGGTCCCATGATTTTAATGCAGCATTTAACATTAGCGAAAGAAAGAGAGAGAGAGAGAAGAGAGAGGCGATAAATTGTGGTTATTGAGGAATATATACGGAGTTAAATTCGGTCCCATGATTTTAATGCAGCATTTAACATTAGCGAAAGAAAGAGAGAGAGAGAAGAGAGAGGCGATAAATTGTGGTTATTGAAGAATATATACGGAGTTAAATTCGGTCCCATGATTTTAATGCAGCATTTAACATTAGCGAAAGAAAGAGAGAGAGAGAGGCGATAAATTGTGGTTATTGAAGAATATATACGGAGTTAAATTCGGTCCCATGATTTTAATGCAGCATTTAACATTAGCGAAAGAAAGAGAGAGAAGAGAGAGGCGATAAATTGTGGTTATTGAAGAATATATACGGAGTTAAATTCGGTCCCATGATTTTAATGCAGCATTTAACATTAGCGAAAGAAAGAGAGAGAGAAGAGAGAGGCGATAAATTGTGGTTATTGAAGAATATATACGGAGTTAAATTCGGTCCCATGATTTTAATGCAGCATTTAACATTAGCGAAAGAAAGAGAGAGAGAGAAGAGAGGCGATAAATTGTGGTTATTGAAGAATATATACGGAGTTAAATTCGGTCCCATGATTTTAATGCAGCATTTAACATTAGCGAAAGAAAGAGAGAGAGAGAGAAGAGAGAGGCGATAAATTGTGGTTATTGAAGAATATATATGGAGTTAAATTCAGTCCCATGATTTTAATGCAGCATTTAACATTAGCGAAAGAAAGAGAGAGAGAGAGAAGAGAGAGGCGATAAATTGTGGTTATTGAAGAATATATACGGAGTTAAATTCGGTCCCATGATTTTAATGCAGCATTTAACATTAGCGAAAAAAGAGAGAGAGAGAAGAGAGGCGATAAATTGTGGTTATTGAAGAATATATACGGAGTTAAATTCGGTCCCATGATTTTAATGCAGCATTTAACATTAGCGAAAGAAAGAGAGAGAGAGAGAAGAGAGAGGCGATAAATTGTGGTTATTGAAGAATATATACGGAGTTAAATTCGGTCCCATGATTTTAATGCAGCATTTAACATTAGCGAAAGAAAGAGAGAGAGAGAAGAGAGAGGCGATAAATTGTGGTTATTGAAGAATATATACGGAGTTAAATTCGGTCCCATGATTTTAATGCAGCATTTAACATTAGCGAAAGAAAGAGAGAGAGAAGAGAGAGGCGATAAATTGTGGTTATTGAAGAATATATACGGAGTTAAATTCGGTCCCATGATTTTAATGCAGCATTTAACATTAGCGAAAGAAAGAGAGAGAGAAGAGAGAGGCGATAAATTGTGGTTATTGAAGAATATATACGGAGTTAAATTCGGTCCCATGATTTTAATGCAGCATTTAACATTAGCGAAAGAAAGAGAGAGAGAGAAGAGAGAGGCGATAAATTGTGGTTATTGAAGAATATTTACGGAGTTAAATTCGTTCCCATGATTTTAATGCAGCATTTAACATTAGCGAAAGAAAGAGAAAGGCGATAAATTGTGGTTATTGAAGAATATATACGGAGTTAAATTCGGTTCCATGATTTTAATGCAGCATTTAACATTAGCGAAAGAAAGAGAGAGAGAGAGGCGATAAATTGTGGTTATTGAGGAATATATACGGAGTTAAATTCGGTCCCATGATTTTAATGCAGCATTTAACATTAGCGAAAGAAAGAGAGAGAGAGAAGAGAGAGGCGATAAATTGTGGTTATTGAAGAATATATACGGAGTTAAATTCGGTCCCATGATTTTAATGCAGCATTTAACATTAGCGAAAGAAAGAGAGAGAGAGAGAAGAGAGAGGCGATAAATTGTGGTTATTGAAGAATATATACGGAGTTAAATTCGGTCCCATGATTTTAATGCAGCATTTAACATTAGCGAAAGAAAGAGAGAGAGAAGAGAGAGAGAGGCGAAAAATTGTGGTTATTGAAGAATATATACGGAGTTAAATTCGGTCCCATGATTTTAATGCAGCATTTAACATTAGCGAAAGAAAGAGAGAGAGAGAAGAGAGAGGCGATAAATTGTGGTTATTGAAGAATATATACGGAGTTAAATTCGGTCCCATGATTTTAATGCAGCATTTAACATTAGCGAAAGAAAGAGAGAGAGAGAAGAGAGAGGCGATAAATTGTGGTTATTGAAGAATATATACGGAGTTAAATTCGGTCCCATGATTTTAATGCAGCATTTAACATTAGCGAAAGAAAGAGAGAGAGAGAAGAGAGAGGCGATAAATTGTGGTTATTGAAGAATATATACGGAGTTAAATTCGGTCCCATGATTTTAATGCAGCATTTAACATTAGCGAAAGAAAGAGAGAGAGAGAGGCGATAAATTGTGGTTATTGAAGAATATATACGGAGTTAAATTCGGTCCCATGATTTTAATGCAGCATTTAACATTAGCGAAAGAAAGAGAGAGAGAGAAGAGAGAGGCGATAAATTGTGGTTATTGAAGAATATATACGGAGTTAAATTCGGTCCCATGATTTTAATGCAGCATTTAACATTAGCGAAAGAAAGAGAGAGAGAGAGAAGAGAGAGGCGGTAAATTGTGGTTATTGAGGAATATAAACGGAGTTAAATTCGGTCCCATGATTTTAATGCATTATTTAACATTAGCGAAAGAAAGAGAGAGAGAGAAGAGAGGCGATTAATTGTGGTTATTGAAGAATATATAAGGAGTTAAATTCGGTCCCATGATTTTAATGCAGCATTTAACATTAGCGAAAGAAAGACAGAGAGAGAAGAGAGAGGCGATAAATTGTGGTTATTGAAGAATATATACGGAGTTAAATTCGGACCCATGATTTTAATGCAGCATTTAACATTAGCGAAAGAAAGAGAGAGAGAAGAGAGAGGCGATAAATTGTGGTTATTGAAGAATATATACGGAGTTAAATTCGGTCCCATGATTTTAATGCAGCATTTAACATTAGCGAAAGAAAGAGAGAGAGAAGAGAGAGGCGATAAATTGTGGTTATTGAAGAATATATACGGAGTTAAATTCGGTCCCATGATTTTAATGCAGCATTTAACATTAGCGAAAGAAAGAGAGAGAGAGAAGAGAGGCGATAAATTGTGGTTATTGAAGAATATATACGGAGTTAAATTCGGTCCCATGATTTTAATGCAGCATTTAACATTAGCGAAAGAAAGAGAGAGAGAGAAGAGAGAGGCGATAAATTGTGGTTATTGAAGAATATATACGGAGTTAAATTCGGTCCCATGATTTTAATGCAGCATTTAACATTAGCGAAAGAAAGAGAGAGAGAAGAGAGAGGCGATAAATTGTGGTTATTGAAGAATATATACGGAGTTAAATTCGGTCCCATGATTTTAATGCAGCATTTAACATTAGCGAAAGAAAGAGAGAGAGAGAGAAGAGAGAGGCGATAAATTGTGGTTATTGAAGAATATATACGGAGTTAAATTCGGTCCCATGATTTTAATGCAGCATTTAACATTAGCGAGAGAGAGAGGGAGAGAGAGGCGATAAATTGTGGTTATTGAAGAATATATACGGAGTTAAATTCGGTCCCATGATTTTAATGCAGCATTTAACATTAGCGAGAGAGAGAGGGAGAGAGAGGCGATAAATTGTGGTTGTTGAAGAATATATACGGAGTTAAATTCGGTCCCATGATTTTAATGCAGCATTTAACATTAGCGAAAGAAAGAGGGAGAGAGAAGAGAGAGGCGATAAATTGTGGTTATTGAAGAATATATACGGAGTTAAATTCGGTCCCATGATTTTAATGCAGCATTTAACATTAGCGAAAGAAAGAGAGAGACAGAGAAGAGAGAGGCGATTAATTGTGGTTATTGAAGAATATACACGGAGTTAAATTCGGTCCCATGATTTTAATGCAGCATTTAACATTAGCGAAAGAAAGAGAGAGAGAAGAGAGAGGCGATAAATTGTGGTTATTGAAGAATATATACGGAGTTAAATTCGGTCCCATGATTTTAATGCAGCATTTAACATTAGCGAAAGAAAGAGAGAGAGAAGAGAGAGGCGATAAATTGTGGTTATTGAAGAATATATACGGAGTTAAATTCGGTCACATGATTTTAATGCAGCATTTAACATTAGCGAAAGAAAGAGAGAGAGAGAGAAGAGAGAGGCGATAAATTGTGGTTATTGAAGAATATATATGGAGTTAAATTCGGTCCCATGATTTTAATGCAGCATTTAACATTAGCGAAAGTTAAGAGAGAGAGAAGAGAGAGGCGATAAATTGTGGTTATTGAAGAATATATACGGAGTTAAATTCGGTCCCATGATTTTAATGCAGCATTTAACATTAGCGAAAGAAAGAGAGAGAGAGAGAAGAGAGAGGCGATAAATTGTGGTTATTGAAGAATATATGCGGAGTTAAATTCGGTCCCATGATTTTAATGCAGCATTTAACATTAGCGAAAGAAAGAGAGAGAGAAGAGAGAGGCGATAAATTGTGGTTATTGAAGAATATATACGGAGTTAAATTCGGTCCCATGATTTTAATGCAGCATTTAACATTAGCGAAAGAAAGAGAGAGAGAGAAGAGAGAGGCGATAAATTGTGGTTATTGAAGAATATATACGGAGTTAAATTCGGTCCCATGATTTTAATGCAGCATTTAACATTAGCGAAAGAAAGAGAGAGAGGGAGAGAGAGGCGATAAATTGTGGTTATTGAAGAATATATACGGAGTTAAATTCGGTCCCATGATTTTAATGCAGCATTTAACATTAGCGAAAGAAAGAGAGAGAGAGAAGAGAGAGGCGATAAATTGTGGTTATTGAAGAATATATATGGAGTTAAATTCGGTCCCATGATTTTAATGCAGCATTTAACATTAGCGAAAGAAAGAGAGAGAGAGAGAGAGAGGCGATAAATTGTGGTTATTGAAGAATATATACGGAGTTAAATTCGGTCCCATGATTTTAATGCAGCATTTAACATTAGCGAAAGAAAGAGAGAGAGAGAGAAGAGAGAGGCGATAAATTGTGGTTATTGAGGAATATATACGGAGTTAAATTCGGTCCCATGATTTTAATGCAGCATTTAACATTAGCGAAAGAAAGAGAGAGAGAGAAGAGAGAGGCGATAAATTGTGGTTATTGAAGAATATATACGGAGTTAAATTCGGTCCCATGATTTTAATGCAGCATTTAACATTAGCGAAAGAAAGAGAGAGAGAGAAGAGAGAGGCGATAAATTGTGGTTATTGAAGAATATATACGGAGTTAAATTCGGTCCCATGATTTTAATGCAGCATTTAACATTAGCGAAAGAAAGAGAGAGAGAGAAGAGAGAGGCGATAAATTGTGGTTATTGAAGAATATATACGGAGTTAAATTCGGTCCCATGATTTTAATGCAGCATTTAACATTAGCGAAAGAAAGAGAGAGAGAAGAGAGAGGCGATAAATTGTGGTTATTGAAGAATATATACGGAGTTAAATTCGGTCCCATGATTTTAATGCAGCATTTAACATTAGCGAAAGAAAGAGAGAGAGAGAAGAGAGAGGCGATAAATTGTGGTTATTGAAGAATATATACGGAGTTAAATTCGGTCCCATGATTTTAATGCAGCATTTAACATTAGAGAAAGAAAGTGAGAGGCGATAAATTGTGGTTATTGAAGAATATATACGGAGTTGAATTCGGTCCCATGATTTTAATGCAGCATTTAACATTAGCGAAAGAAAGAGAGAGAGAAGAGAGAGGCGATAAATTGTGGTTATTGAAGAATATATACGGAGTTAAATTCGGTCCCATGATTTTAATGCAGCATTTAACATTAGCGAAAGAAAGAGAGAGAGAAGAGAGAGGCGATAAATTGTGGTTATTGAAGAATATATACGGAGTTAAATTCGGTCCCATGATTTTAATGCAGCATTTAACATTAGCGAAAGAAAGAGAGAGAGAGAAGAGAGAGGCGATAAATTGTGGTTATTGAAGAATATATACGGAGTTAAATTCGGTCCCATGATTTTAATGCAGCATTTAACATTAGCGAAAGAAAGAGAGAGAGAAGAGAGAGGCGATAAATTGTGGTTATTGAAGAATATATACGGAGTTAAATTCGGTCCCATGATTTTAATGCAGCATTTAACATTAGCGAAAGAAAGAGAGAGAGAGAAGAGAGAGGCGATAAATTGTGGTTATTGAAGAATATATACGGAGTTAAATTCGGTCCCATGATTTTAATGCAGCATTTAACATTAGCGAAAGAAAGAGAGAGAGAGAAGAGAGAGGCGATAAATTGTGGTTATTGAAGAATATATACGGAGTTAAATTCGGTCCCATGATTTTAATGCAGCATTTAACATTAGCGAAAGAAAGAAAGAGAGGCGATAAATTGTGGTTATTGAAGAATATATACGGAGTTAAATTCGGTCCCATGATTTTAATGCAGCATTTAACATTAGCGAAAGAAAGAGAGAGAGAGAAGAGAGAGGCGATAAATTGTGGTTATTGAAGAATATATACGGAGTTAAATTCGGTCCCATGATTTTAATGCAGCATTTAACATTAGCGAAAGAAAGAGAGAGAGAGAAGAGAGAGGCGAAAAATTGTGGTTATTGAAGAATATTTACGGAGTTAAATTCGTTCCCATGATTTTAATGCAGCATTTAACATTAGATAAAGAAAGTGAGAGGCGAAAAATTGTGGTTATTGAAGAATATATACGGAGTTGAATTCGGTCCCATGATTTTAATGCAGCATTTAACATTAGCGAAAGAAAGAGAGAGAGAGAAGAGAGAGGCGATAAATTGTGGTTATTGAAGAATATATACGGAGTTAAATTCGGTCCCATGATTTTAATGCAGCATTTAACATTAGCGAAAGAAAGAGAGAGACAGAAGAGAGGCGATAAATTGTGGTTATTGAGGAATATAAACGGAGTTAAATTCGGACCCATGATTTTAATGCAGCATTTAACATTAGCGAAAGAAAGAGAGAGAGAAGAGAGAGGCGATAAATTGTGGTTATTGAAGAATATATACGGAGTTACATTCGGTCCCATGATTTTAATGCAGCATTTAACATTAGCGAAAGAAAGAGAGAGACAGAGAAGAGAGAGGCGATTAATTGTGGTTATTGAAGAATATATACGGAGTTAAATTCGGTCCCATGATTTTAATGCAGCATTTAACATTAGCGAAAGAAAGAGAGAGACAGAGAAGAGAGAGGCGATTAATTGTGGTTATTGAAGAATATACACGGAGTTAAATTCGGTCCCATGATTTTAATGCAGCATTTAACATTAGCGAAAGAAAGAGAGAGAGAAGAGAGAGGCGATAAATTGTGGTTATTGAAGAATACATACGGAGTTAAATTCGGTCACATGATTTTAATGCAGCATTTAACATTAGCGAAAGAAAGAGAGAGAGAGAAGAGAGGCGATAAATTGTGGTTATTGAAGAATATATACGGAGTTAAATTCGGTCCCATGATTTTAATGCAGCATTTAACATTAGCGAAAGAAAGAGAGAGAGAAGAGAGAGGCGATAAATTGTGGTTATTGAAGAATATATACGGAGTTAAATTCGGTCCCATGATTTTAATGCAGCATTTAACATTAGCGAAAGAAAGAGAGAGAGAGAAGAGAGAGGCGATAAATTGTGGTTATTGAAGAATATATACGGAGTTAAATTCGGTCCCATGATTTTAATGCAGCATTTAACATTAGCGAAAGAAAGAGAGAGAAGAGAGAGGCGATAAATTGTGGTTATTGAAGAATATATATGGAGTTAAATTCGGTCCCATGATTTTAATGCAGCATTTAACATTAGCGAAAGAAAGAGAGAGAGAAGAGAGAGGCGATAAATTGTGGTTATTGAAGAATATATACGGAGTTAAATTCGGTCCCATGATTTTAATGCAGCATTTAACATTAGCGAAAGAAAGAGAGAGAGAAGAAAGAGGCGATAAATTGTGGTTATTGAAGAATATATACGGAGTTAAATTCGGTCCCATGATTTTAATGCAGCATTTAACATTAGCGAAAGAAAGAGAGAGAGAGAAGAGAGGCGATAAATTGTGGTTATTGAAGAATATATAAGGAGTTAAATTCGGTCCCATGATTTTAATGCAGCATTTAACATTAGCGAAAGAAAGAGAGATAATAGAGAGGCGATAAATTGTGGTTATTCAAGAATATATACGGAGATTAATTCGGTCCCATGATTTTAATGCAGCATTTAACATTAGCGAAAGAAAGAGAGAGAGAGAGAGAGAGGCGATAAATTGTGGTTATTGAAGAATATATACGGAGTTAAATTCGGTCCCATGATTTTAATGCAGCATTTAACATTAGCGAAAGAAAGAGAGAGAGAGAAGAGAGAGGCGATAAATTGTGGTTATTGAAGAATATATACGGAGTTAAATTCGGTCCCATGATTTTAATGCAGCATTTAACATTAGCGAAAGAAAGAGAGAGAGGGAGAGAGAGGCGATAAATTGTGGTTATTGAAGAATATATACGGAGTTAAATTCGGTCCCATGATTTTAATGCAGCATTTAACATTAGCGAAAGAAAGAGAGAGAGAGAAGAGAGAGGCGATAAATTGTGGTTATTGAAGAATATATACGGAGTTAAATTCGGTCCCATGATTTTAATGCAGCATTTAACATTAGCGAAAGAAAGAGAGAGAAGAGAGAGGCGATAAATTGTGGTTATTGAAGAATATGGAGTTAAATTCAGTCCCATGATTTTAATGCAGCATTTAACATTAGCGAAAGAAAGAGAGAGAAGAGAGAGGCGATAAATTGTGGTTATTGAAGAATATATATGGAGTTAAATTCGGTCCCATGATTTTAATGCAGCATTTAACATTAGAAAAAGAAAGTGAGAGGCGATAAATTGTGGTTATTGAAGAATATATACGGAGTTAAATTCGGTCCCATGATTTTAATGCAGCATTTAACATTAGCGAAAGAAAGAGAGAGAGAGAGAGAAGAGAGGCGGTAAATTGTGGTTATTGAGGAATATAAACGGAGTTAAATTCGGTCCCATGATTTTAATGCAGCATTTAACATTAGCGAAAGAAAGAGAGAGAGAGAAGAGAGAGGCGATAAATTGTGGTTATTGAAGAATATATACGGAGTTAAATTCGGTCCCATGATTTTAATGCAGCATTTAACATTAGCGAAAGAAAGAGAGAGACAGAGAAGAGAGAGGCGATTAATTGTGGTTATTGAAGAATATACACGGAGTTAAATTCGGTCCCATGATTTTAATGCAGCATTTAACATTAGCGAAAGAAAGAGAGAGAGAAGAGAGAGGCGATAAATTGTGGTTATTGAAGAATATATACGGAGTTAAATTCGGTCCCATGATTTTAATGCAGCATTTAACATTAGCGAAAGAAAGAGAGAGAGAGAAGAGAGAGGCGATAAATTGTGGTTATTGAAGAATATATACGGAGTTAAATTCGGTCCCATGATTTTAATGCAGCATTTAACATTAGCGAAAGAAAGAGAGAGAGAGAAGAGAGGCGATAAATTGTGGTTATTGAAGAATATATACGGAGTTAAATTCGGTCCCATGATTTTAATGCAGCATTTAACATTAGCGAAAGAAAGAGAGAGAGAAGAGAGAGGCGATAAATTGTGGTTATTGAAGAATATATACGGAGTTAAATTCGGTCCCATGATTTTAATGCAGCATTTAACATTAGCGAAAGAAAGAGAGAGAGAGAAGAGAGAGGCGATTAATTGTGGTTATTGAAGAATATATACGGAGTTAAATTCGGTCCCATGATTTTAATGCAGCATTTAACATTATAGAAAGAAAGAGAGAGAGAAGAGAGAGGCGATAAATTGTGGTTATTGAAGAATATATAAGGAGTTAAATAAGGTTCCATGATTTTAATGCAGCATTTAACATTAGCGAAAGAAAGAGAGATAATAGAGAGGCGATAAATTGTGGTTATTCAAGAATATATACGGAGATTAATTCGGTCCCATGATTTTAATGCAGCATTTAACATTAGTGAAAGAAAGAGAGAGAGAGAGAAGAGAGAGGCGATAAATTGTGGTTATTGAAGAATATATACGGAGATTAATTCGGTCCCATGATTTTAATGCAGCATTTAACATTAGCGAAAGAAAGAGAGAGAGAGAAGAGAGAGGCGATAAATTGTGGTTATTGAAGAATATATACGGAGTTAAATTCGGTCCCATGATTTTAATGCAGCATTTAACATTAGCGAAAGAAAGAGAGAGAGAGAAGAGAGAGGCGATAAATTGTGGTTATTGAAGAATATATACGGAGTTAAATTCGGTCCCATGATTTTAATGCAGCATTTAACATTAGCGAAAGAAAGAGAGAGAGAAGAGAGAGGCGATAAATTGTGGTTATTGAAGAATATATACGGAGTTAAATTCGGTCACATGATTTTAATGCAGCATTTAACATTAGCGAAAGAAAGAGAGAGAGAGAGAGAGAGAGGCGATAAATTGTGGTTATTGAAGAATATATACGGAGTTAAATTCGGTCCCATGATTTTAATGCAGCATTTAACATTAGCGAAAGAAAGAGAGAGAGAGAAGAGAGAGGCGATAAATTGTGGTTATTGAAGAATATATACGGAGTTAAATTCGGTCCCATGATTTTAATGCAGCATTTAACATTAGCGAAAGAAAGAGAGAGAGAGAAGAGAGAGGCGATAAATTGTGGTTATTGAAGAATATATACGGAGTTAAATTCGGTCCCATGATTTTAATGCAGCATTTAACATTAGCGAAAGAAAGAGAGAGAGAGAAGAGAGAGGCGATAAATTGTGGTTATTGAAGAATATATATGAAGTTAAATTCAGTCCCATGATTTTAATGCAGCATTTAACATTAGCGAAAGAAAGAGAGAGAAGATAGAGGAGATAAATTGTGGTTATTGAAGAATATACATGGAGTTAAATTCGGTCCCATGATTTTAATGCAGCATTTAACAATAGCGAAAGAAAGACAGAGAGAGAGAGAGAGGCGATAAATTGTGGTTATTGAAGAATATATACGGAGTTAAATTCGGTCCCATGATTTTAATGCAGAATTTAACATTAGCGAAAGAAAGAGAGAGAGAGAAGAGATAGGCGATAAATTGTGGTTATTGAAGAATATATACGGAGTTAAATTCGGTCCCATGATTTTAATGCAGCATTTAACATTAGCGAAAGAAAGACAGAGAAAGAAGAGATAGGAGATAAATTGTGGTTGTTGAAGAATATATACGGAGTTAAATTCGGTCCCATGATTTTAATGCAGCATTTAACATTAGCGAAAGAAAGAGAGAGAGAAGAGAGAGGCGATAAATTGTGGTTATTGAAGAATATATACGGAGTTAAATTCGGTCCCATGATTTTAATGCAGCATTTAACATTAGCGAAAGAAAGAGAGAGAGAGAAGAGAGAGGCGATAAATTGTGGTTATTGAAGAATATATACGGAGTTAAATTCGGTCCCATGATTTTAATGCAGCATTTAACATTAGCGAAAGAAAGAGAGAGAGAAGAGAGAGGCGATAAATTGTGGTTATTGAAGAATATATACGGAGTTAAATTCGGTCCCATGATTTTAATGCAGCATTTAACATTAGCGAAAGAAAGAGAGAGAGAAGAGAGAGGCGATAAATTGTGGTTATTGAAGAATATATACGGAGTTAAATTCGGTCCCATGATTTTAATGCAGCATTTAACATTAGCGAAAGAAAGAGAGAGAGAGAAGAGAGAGGCGATAAATTGTGGTTATTGAAGAATATATACGGAGTTAAATTCGGTCCCATGATTTTAATGCAGCATTTAACATTAGCGAAAAAAGAGAGAGAGAGAGAGGCGAAAAATTGTGGTTATTGAAGAATATATACGGAGTTAAATTCGGTCCCATGATTTTAATGCAGCATTTAACATTAGCGAAAGAAAGAGAGAGAGAGAAGAGAGGCGATAAATTGTGGTTATTGAAGAATATATAAGGAGTTAAATTCGGTCCCATGATTTTAATGCAGCATTTAACATTAGCGAAAGAAAGAGAGAGAGAGAAGAGAGAGGCGATAAATTGTGGTTATTGAAGAATATATACGGAGTTAAATTCGGTCCCATGATTTTAATGCAGCATTTAACATTAGCGAAAGAAAGAGAGAGAGAAGAGAGAGGCGATAAATTGTGGTTATTGAAGAATATATACGGAGTTAAATTCGGTCCCATGATTTTAATGCAGCATTTAACATTAGCGAAAGAAAGAGAGAGAGGGAGAGAGAGGCGATAAATTGTGGTTTTTGAAGAATATATACGGAGTTAAATTCGGTCCCATGATTTTAATGCAGCATTTAACATTAGCGAAAGAAAGAGAGAGAGAGAAGAGAGAGGCGATAAATTGTGGTTATTGAAGAATATATACGGAGTTAAATTCGGTCCCATGATTTTAATGCAGCATTTAACATTAGCGAAAGAAAGAGAGAGAGAGAGAAGAGAGAGGCGATAAATTGTGGTTATTGAAGAATATATACGGAGTTAAATTCGGTCCCATGATTTTAATGCAGCATTTAACATTAGCGAAAGAAAGAGAGAGAGAGAAGAGAGAGGCGATAAATTGTGGTTATTGAAGAATATATACGGAGTTAAATTCGGTCCCATGATTTTAATGCAGCATTTAACATTAGCGAAAGAAAGAGAGAGAGAAGAGAGAGGCGATAAATTGTGGTTATTGAAGAATATATACGGAGTTAAATTCGGTCCCATGATTTTAATGCAGCATTTAACATTAGCGAAAGAAAGAGAGAGAGAAGAGAGAGGCGATAAATTGTGGTTATTGAAGAATATATACGGAGTTAAATTCGGTCCCATGATTTTAATGCAGCATTTAACATTAGCGAAAGAAAGAAAGAGAGAGAGAGAGAGGCGATAAATTGTAGTTGTTGAAGAAAATATACGGAGTTAAATTCGGTCCCATGATTTTAATGCAGCATTTAACATTAGCGAAAGAAAAAGAGAGAGAGAAGCGAGAGGCGATTAATTGTGGTTATATAAGAATATATACGGAGTTAAATTCGGTCCCATGATTTTAATGCAACATTTAACATTAGCGAAAGATAAGAGAGAGAGAGAAGAGAGAGGCGATAAATTGTGGTTATTGAAGAATATAAACGGAGTTAAATTCGGTCCCATGATTTTAATGCAGCATTTAACATTAGCGAAAGAAAGAGAGAGAGAGAGAAGAGAGAGGCGATAAATTGTGGTTATTGAAGAATATATGCGGAGTTAAATTCGGTCCCATGATTTTAATGCAGCATTTAACATTAGCGAAAGAAAGAGAGAGAGAAGAGAGAGGCGATAAATTGTGGTTATTGAAGAATATATACGGAGTTAAATTCGGTCCCATGATTTTAATGCAGCATTTAACATTAGCGAAAGAAAGAGAGAGAGAGAAGAGAGAGGCGATAAATTGTGGTTATTGAAGAATATATACGGAGTTAAATTCGGTCCCATGATTTTAATGCAGCATTTAACATTAGCGAAAGAAAGAGAGAGAGGGAGAGAGAGGCGATAAATTGTGGTTATTGAAGAATATATACGGAGTTAAATTCGGTCCCATGATTTTAATGCAGCATTTAACATTAGCGAAAGAAAGAGAGAGAGAGAAGAGAGAGGCGATAAATTGTGGTTATTGAAGAATATATACGGAGTTAAATTCGGTCCCATGATTTTAATGCAGCATTTAACATTAGCGAAAGAAAGAGAGAGAGAGAAGAGAGAGGCGATAAATTGTGGTTATTGAAGAATATATACGGAGTTAAATTCGGTCCCATGATTTTAATGCAGCATTTAACATTAGCGAAAGAAAGAGAGAGAGAGAAGAGAGAGGCGATAAATTGTGGTTATTGAAGAATATATACGGAGTTAAATTCGGTCCCATGATTTTAATGCAGCATTTAACATTAGCGAAAGAAAGAGAGAGAGAGAAGAGAGAGGCGAAAAATTGTGGTTATTGAAGAATATTTACGGAGTTAAATTCGTTCCCATGATTTTAATGCAGCATTTAACATTAGAGAAAGAAAGTGAGAGGCGATAAATTGTGGTTATTGAAGAATATATACGGAGTTGAATTCGGTCCCATGATTTTAATGCAGCATTTAACATTAGCGAAAGAAAGAGAGAGAGAGAAGAGAGAGGCGATAAATTGTGGTTATTGAAGAATATATACGGAGTTAAATTCGGTCCCATGATTTTAATGCAGCATTTAACATTAGCGAAAGAAAGAGAGAAAGAGAAGAGAGGCGATGAAATTGTGGTTATTGAAGGATATATACGGAGTTAAATTCGGTCCCATGATTTTAATGCAGCATTTAACATTAGCGAAAGAAAGAGAGAGACAGAAGAGAAGAGAGAGGCGATAAATTGTAGTTATTGAAGAATATATACGGAGTTAAATTCGGACCCATGATTTTAATGCAGCATTTAACATTAGCGAAAGAAAGAGAGAGAGAAGAAAGAGGCGATAAATTGTGGTTATTGAAGAATATATACGGAGTTAAATTCGGTCCCATGATTTTAATGCAGCATTTAACATTAGCGAAAGAAAGAGAGAGAGAGAAGAGAGAGGCGATAAATTGTGGTTATTGAAGAATATATACGGAGTTAAATTCGGTCCCATGATTTTAATGCAGCATTTAACATTAGCGAAAGAAAGAGAGAGAGAGAAGAGAGAGGCGATAAATTGTGGTTATTGAAGAATATATACGGAGTTAAATTCGGTCCCATGATTTTAATGCAGCATTTAACATTAGCGAAGAAGAGAGAGAGAGAAGAGAGGCGATAAATTGTGGTTATTGAAATATATACGGAGTTAAATTCGGTCCCATGATTTTAATGCAGCATTTAACATTAGCGAAAGAAAGAGAGAGAGAGAAGAGAGAGGCGATAAATTGTGGTTATTGAAGAATATATACGGAGTTAAATTCGGTCCCATGATTTTAATGCAGCATTTAACATTAGCGAAAGAAAGAGAGAGACAGAAGAGAGGCGATAAATTGTAGTTATTGAAGAATATATACGGAGTTAAATTCGGTCCCATGATTTTAATGCAGCATTTAACATTAGCGAAAGAAAGAGAGAGAGAAGAGAGAGGCGATAAATTGTGGTTATTGAAGAATATATACGGAGTTAAATTCGGTCCCATGATTTTAATGCAGCATTTAACATTAGCGAAAGAAAGAGAGAGAGAGAAGAGAGAGGCGATAAATTGTGGTTATTGAAGAATATATACGGAGTTAAATTCGGTCCCATGATTTTAATGCAGCATTTAACATTAGCGAAAGAAAGAGAGAGAGAGAGAAGAGAGGCGATAAATTGTGGTTATTGAGGAATATATACGGAGTTAAATTCGGTCCCATGATTTTAATGCAGCATTTAACATTAGCGAAAGAAAGAGAGAGAGAGAAGAGAGAGGCGATAAATTGTGGTTATTGAAGAATATATACGGAGTTAAATTCGGTCCCATGATTTTAATGCAGCATTTAACATTAGCGAAAGAAAGAGAGAGAGAGAGAAGAGAGAGGCGATAAATTGTGGTTATTGAAGAATATATACGGAGTTAAATTCGGTCCCATGATTTTAATGCAGCATTTAACATTTAACATTAGCGAAAGAAAGAGAGAGAGAGAAGAGAGAGGCGATAAATTGTGGTTATTGAAGAATATATACGGAGTTAAATTCGGTCCCATGATTTTAATGCAGCATTTAACATTAGCGAAAGAAAGAGAGAGAGAGAGAGAGAGGCGATAAATTGTGGTTATTGAAGAATATAAACGGAGTTAAATTCGGTCCCATGATTTTAATGCAGCATTTAACATTAGCGAAAGAAAGAGAGAGAGAAGAGAGAGGCGATAAATTGTGGTTATTGAAGAATATATACGGAGTTAAATTCGGTCCCATGATTTTAATGCAGCATTTAACATTAGCGAAAGAAAGAGAGAGAGAAGAGAGAGAGGCGATAAATTGTGGTTATTGAAAAATATATACGGAGTTAAATTCGGTCCCATGATTTTAATGCAGCATTTAACATTAGCGAAAGAAAGAGAGAGAGAGAGAAGAGAGAGGCGATAAATTGTGGTTATTGAAGAATATATACGGAGTTAAATTCGGTCCCATGATTTTAATGCAGCATTTAACATTAGCGAAAGAAAGAGAGAGAGAGAGAAGAGAGAGGCGATAAATTGTGGTTATTGAAGAATATATACGGAGTTAAATTCGGTCCCATGATTTTAATGCAGCATTTAACATTAGCGAAAGAAAGAGAGAGAGAGAAGAGAGAGGCGATAAATTGTGGTTATTGAAGAATATATACGGAGTTAAATTCGGTCCCATGATTTTAATGCAGCATTTAACATTAGCGAAAGAAAGAGAGAGAGAAGAGAGAGGCGATAAAATGTGGTTATTGAAGAATATTTACGGAGTTAAATTCGTTCCCATGATTTTAATGCAGCATTTAACATTAGAGAAAGAAAGTGAGAGGCGATAAATTGTGGTTATTGAAGAATATATACGGAGTTAAATTCGGTCCCATGATTTTAATGCAGCATTTAACATTAGCGAAAGAAAGAGAGAGAGAAGAGAGAGGCGATAAATTGTGGTTATTGAAGAATATATACGGAGTTAAATTCGGTCACATGATTTTAATGCAGCATTTAACATTAGCGAAAGAAAGAGAGAGAGAGAAGAGAGAGGCGATAAATTGTGGTTATTGAAGAATATATATGGAGTTAAATTCGGTCCCATGATTTTAATGCAGCATTTAACATTAGCGAAAGAAAGAGAGAGAGAAGAGAGAGGCGATAAATTGTGGTTATTGAAGAATATATACGGAGTTAAATTCGGTCCCATGATTTTAATGCAGCATTTAACATTAGCGAAAGAAAGAGAGAGAGAGAAGAGAGAGGCGATAAATTGTGGTTATTGAAGAATATATATGGAGTTAAATTCGGTCACATGATTTTAATGCAGCATTTAACATTAGCGAAAGAAAGAAAGAGAGAGAGAAGACAGAGGCGATAAATTGTGGTTATTGAAGAATATATATGAAGTTAAATTCAGTCCCATGATTTTAATGCAGCATTTAACATTAGCGAAAGAAAGAGAGAGAAGAGAGAGGCGATAAATTGTGGTTATTGAAGAATATATATGGAGTTAAATTCGGTCCCATGATTTTAATGCAGCATTTAACATTAGCGAAAGAAAGAGAGAGAGAGAAGAGAGAGGCGATAAATTGTGGTTATTGAAGAATATATACGGAGTTAAATTCGGTCCCATGATTTTAATGCAGCATTTAACATTAGCGAAAGAAAGAGAGAGAGAGAAGAGAGAGGCGATAAATTGTGGTTATTGAAGAATATATACGGAGTTAAATTCGGTCCCATGATTTTAATGCAGCATTTAACATTAGCGAAAGAAAGTGAGAGAAGAGAGGAGATAAATTGTGGTTATTGAAGAATATACATGGAGTTAAATTCGGTCCCATGATTTTAATGCAGCATTTAACATTAGCGAAAGAAAGAGAGAGAGAGAAGAGAGAGGCGATAAATTGTGGTTATTGAAGAATATATACGGAGTTAAATTCGGTCCCATGATTTTAATGCAGCATTTAACATTAGCGAGAGAGAGAGGGAGAGAGAGGCGATAAATTGTGGTTGTTGAAGAATATATACGGAGTTAAATTCGGTCCCATGATTTTAATGCAGCATTTAACATTAGCGAAAGAAAGAGAGAGAGAGAGAAGAGAGAGGCGATAAATTGTGGTTATTGAAGAATATATACGGAGTTAAATTCGGTCCCATGATTTTAATGCATCATTTAACAATAGCGAAAGAAAGAGAGAGGGGCGATAAATTGTGGTTATTGGAGAATATATACGGAGTTAAATTCGGTCCCATGATTTTAATGCAGCATTTAACATTAGCGAAAGAAAGAGAGAGAGAGAAGAGAGAGGCGAAAAATTGTGGTTATTGAAGAATATTTACGGAGTTAAATTCGTTCCCATGATTTTAATGCAGCATTTAACATTAGAGAAAGAAAGAGAGAGAAGAGAGAGGCGATAAATTGTGGTTATTGAAGAATATATACGGAGTTGAATTCGGTCCCATGATTTTAATGCAGCATTTAACATTAGCGAAAGAAAGAGAGAGAGAGAAGAGAGAGGCGATAAATTGTGGTTATTGAAGAATATATATGGAGTTAAATTCGGTCCCATGATTTTAATGCAGAATTTAACATTAGCGAAAGAAAGAGAGAGAGAGAAGAGAGAGGCGATAAATTGTGGTTATTGAAGAATATATACGGAGTTAAATTCGGTCCCATGATTTTAATGCAGCATTTAACATTAGCGAAAGAAAGAGAGAGAGAGAAGAGAGAGGCGATAAATTGTGGTTATTGAAGAATATATACGGAGTTAAATTCGGTCCCATGATTTTAATGCAGCATTTAACATTAGCGAAAGAAAGAGAGAGAGAGAAAAGAGAGGCGATAAATTGTGGTTATTGAAGAATATATACGGAGTTAAATTCAGTCCCATGATTTTAATGCAGCATTTAACATTAGCGAAAGAAAGAGAGAGAGAGAAGAGAGAGGCGATAAATTGTGGTTATTGAAGAATATATACGGAGTTAAATTCGGTCCCATGATTTTAATGCAGCATTTAACATTAGCGAAAGAAAGACAGAGAGAGAAGAGAGAGGCGATAAATTGTGGTTATTGAAGAATATATACGGAGTTAAATTCGGTCCCATGATTTTAATGCAGCATTTAACATTAGCGAAAGAAAGAGAGAGAGAGAAGAGAGAGGCGATAAATTGTGGTTATTGAAGAATATATACGGAGTTAAATTCGGTCCCATGATTTTAATGCAGCATTTAACATTAGCGAAAGAAAGAGAGAGAGAGAAGAGAGAGGCGATAAATTGTGGTTATTGAAGAATATATACGGAGTTAAATTCGGTCCCATGATTTTAATGCAGCATTTAACATTAGTGAGAGAGAGAGACAGAAGAGAGAGGCGATAAATTGTGGTTATTGAAGAATATATACGGAGTTAAATTCGGTCCCATGATTTTAATGCAGCATTTAACATTAGCGAAAGAAAGAGAGAGAGAAGAGAGAGGCGATAAATTGTGGTTATTGAAGAATATATATGGAGTTAAATTCGGTCCCATGATTTTAATGCAGCATTTAACATTAGCGAAAGAAAGAGAGAGAGAGAAGAGAGAGGCGATAAATTGTGGTTATTGAAGAATATATATGGAGTTAAATTCAGTCCCATGATTTTAATGCAGCATTTAACATTAGCGAAAGAAAGAGAGAGAGAGAAGAGAGAGGCGATAAATTGTGGTTATTGAAGAATATATACGGAGTTAAATTCGGTCCCATGATTTTAATGCAGCATTTAACATTAGCGAAAGAAAGAGAGAGAGAGAGAGAGAGAGGCGATAAATTGTGGTTATTGAAGAATATATACGGAGTTAAATTCGGTCCCATGATTTTAATGCAGCATTTAACATTAGCGAAAGAAAGAGAGAGAGAGAAGAGAGAGGCGATAAATTGTGGTTATTGAAGAATATATACGGAGTTAAATTCGGTCCCATGATTTTAATGCAGCATTTAACATTAGCGAAAGAAAGAGAGAGAGAGAAGAGAGAGGCGATAAATTGTGGTTATTGAAGAATATATACGGAGTTAAATTCGGACCCATGATTTTAATGCAGCATTTAACATTAGCGAAAGAAAGAGAGAGAGAAGAGAGAGGCGATAAATTGTGGTTATTGAAGAATATATACGGAGTTAAATTCGGTCCCATGATTTTAATGCAGCATTTAACATTAGCGAAAGAAAGAGAGAGAGAGAGAAGAGAGAGGCGATTAATTGTGGTTATTGAAGAATATATACGGAGTTAAATTCGGTCCCATGATTTTAATGCAGCATTTAACATTAGCGAAAGAAAGAGAGAGAGAGAGAGAAGACAAGAGAGAGGTGATATATTGTGGTTATTGAAGAATATATACGGAGTTAAATTCGGTCCCATGATTTTAATGCAGCATTTATCATTAGCGAAAAAAGAGAGAGAGAGAAGAGAGAGACGATAAATTGTGGTTATTGAAGAATATATACGGAGTTAAATTCGGTCCCATGATTTTAATGCAGCATTTAACATTAGCGAAAGAAAGAGAGAGAGAGAGAAGAGAAGGGCGATGAAATTGTGGTTATTGAAGAATATATACGGAGTTAAATTCGGTCCCATGATTTTAATGCAGCATTTAACATTAGCGAAAGAAAGAGAGAGAGAGAAGAGAGAGGCGATAAATTGTGGTTATTGAAGAATATATACGGAGTTAAATTCGGTCCCATGATTTTAATGCAGCATTTAACATTAGCGAAAGAAAGAGAGAGAGAGAAGAGAGAGGCGATAAATTGTGGTTATTGAAGAATATATACGGAGTTAAATAAGGTTCCATGATTTTAATGCAGCATTTAACATTAGCGAAAGAAAGAGAGATAATAGAGAGGCGATAAATTGTGGTTATTCAAGAATATATACGGAGATTAATTCGGTCCCATGATTTTAATGCAGCATTTAACATTAGCGAAAGAAAGAGAGAGAGAGAAGAGAGAGGCGATAAATTGTGGTTATTGAAGAATATATACGGAGTTAAATTCGGTCCCATGATTTTAATGCAGCATTTAACATTAGCGAAAGAAAGAGAGAGAGAGAAGAGAGAGGCGATAAATTGTGGTTATTGAAGAATATATACGGAGTTAAATTCGGTCCCATGATTTTAATGCAGCATTTAACATTAGCGAAAGAAAGAGAGAGAGAGAAGAGAGAGGCGATAAATTGTGGTTATTGAAGAATATATACGGAGTTAAATTCGGTCCCATGATTTTAATGCAGCATTTAACATTAGCGAGAGAGAGAGGGAGAGAGAGGCGATAAATTGTGGTTGTTGAAGAATATATACGGAGTTAAATTCGGTCCCATGATTTTAATGCAGCATTTAACATTAGCGAAAGAAAGAGAGAGAGAGAAGAGAGAGGCGATAAATTGTGGTTATTGAAGAATATATACGGAGTTAAATTCGGTCCCATGATTTTAATGCAGCATTTAACATTAGCGAAAGAAAGAGAGAGAGAGAAGAGAGAGGCGATAAATTGTGGTTATTGAAGAATATATACGGAGTTAAATTCGGTCCCATGATTTTAATGCAGCATTTAACATTAGCGAAAGAAAGAGAGAGAGAAGAGAGAGGCGATAAATTGTGGTTATTGAAGAATATATATGGAGTTAAATTCGGTCCCATGATTTTAATGCAGCATTTAACATTAGCGAAAGAAAGAGAGAGAGAGAAGAGAGAGGCGATAAATTGTGGTTATTGAAGTATATATATGGAGTTAAATTCAGTCCCATGATTTTAATGCAGCATTTAACATTAGCGAAAGAAAGAGAGAGAGAGAGAAGAGAGAGGCGATTAATTGTGGTTATTGAAGAATATATACGGAGTTAAATTCGGTCCCATGATTTTAATGCAGCATTTAACATTAGCGAAAGAAAGAGAGAGAGGGAAGTGAGAGGCGATAAATTGTGGTTATTGAAGAATATATACGGAGTTAAATTCGGTCCCATGATTTTAATGCAGCATTTAACATTAGCGAAAGAAAGAGAGAGAGAAGAGAGAGGCGATAAATTGTGGTTATTGAAGAATATATACGGAGTTAAATTCGGTTCCATGATTTTAATGCAGCATTTAACATTATCGAAAGAAAGAGAGAGAGAGAGAAGAGAGAGGCGATTAATTGTGGTTATTGAGGAATATATACGGAGTTAAATTCGGTCCCATGATTTTAATGCAGCATTTAACATTAGCGAAAGAAAGAGAGAGAGAGAGAGAAAGACAAGAGAGAGGTGATTAATTGTGGTTATTGAAGAATGTAAAAGGAGTTAAATTCGGTCCCATGATTTTAATTCAGCATTTAACATTAGCAAAAGAGTGAGAGAGAGAGAGAAGAGAGAGACGATAAATTGTGGTTATTAAGAATATATACGGAGTTAAATTCGGTCCCATGATTTTAATGCAGCATTTAACATTAGCGAAAGAAAGAGAGAGAGAGAAGAGAGAGGCGATAAATTGTGGTTATTGAAGAATATATACGGAGTTAAATTCAGTCCCATGATTTTAATGCAGCATTTAACATTAGCGAAAGAAAGAGAGAGAGAGAAGAGAGGCGATAAATTGTGGTTATTGAAGAATATATACGGAGTTAAATTCGGTCCCATGATTTTAATGCAGCATTTAACATTAGCGAAAGAAAGAGAGAGAGAAGAGAGAGGCGATAAATTGTGGTTATTGAAGAATATATACGGAGTTAAATTCGGTCCCATGATTTTAATGCAGCATTTAACATTAGCGAAAGAAAGAGAGAGACAGAAGAGAGACAGGCGATAAATTGTAGTTATTGAAGAATATATACGGAGTTAAATTCGGACCCATGATTTTAATGCAGCATTTAACATTAGCGAAAGAAAGAGAGAGAAGAGAGGAGATAAATTGTGGTTATTGAAATATACATGGAGTTAAATTCGGTCCCATGATTTTAATGCAGCATTTAACAATAGCGAAAGAAAGACAGAGAGAGAAGAGAGAGGCGATAAATTGTGGTTATTGAAGAATATATACGGAGTTAAATTCGGTCCCATGATTTTAATGCAGCATTTAACATTAGCGAAAGAAAGAGAGAGAGAGAAGAGAGAGGCGATAAATTGTGGTTATTGAAGAATATATACGGAGTTAAATTCGGTCCCATGATTTTAATGCAGCATTTAACATTAGCGAAAGAAAGAGAGAGAAGAGAGAGGCGATAAATTGTGGTTATTGAAGAATATACAAGGAGTTAAATTCGGTCCCATGATTTTAATGCAGCATTTAACATTAGCGAAAGAAAGAGAGAGAGAAGAGAGAGAGGCGATAAATTGTGGTTATTGAAGAAAATATACGGAGTTAAATTCGGTCCCATGATTTTAATGCAGCATTTAACATTAGCGAAAGAAAAAGAGAGAGAGAAGAGAGAGGCGATTAATTGTGGTTATATAAGAATATATACGGAGTTAAATTCGGTCCCATGATTTTAATGCAGCATTTAACATTAGCGAAAGAAAGAGAGAGAGAAGAGAGAGGCGATAAATTGTGGTTATTGAAGAATATATACGGAGTTAAATTAGGTCCCATGATTTTAATGCATCATTTAACAACAGCGAAAGAAAGAGAGAGAGGCGATAAATTGTGGTTATTGGTGAATATATACGGAATTAAATTCGGTCCCATTATTTTAATGCAGCATTTAACATTAGCGAAAGAAAGAGAGAGAGAAGAGAGAGGCAATAAATTGTGGTTATTGAAGAATATATACGGAGTTAAATTCGGTCCCATGATTTTAATGCAGCATTTAACATTAGCGAAAGAAAGAGAGAGAGAGAGAAGAGAGAGGCGATAAATTGTGGTTATTGAAGAATATATACGGAGATTAATTCAGTCCCATGATTTTAATGCAGCATTTAACATTAGCGAAAGAAAGAGAGAGAGAAGAGAGAGGCGATAAATTGTGGTTATTGAAGAATATATACGGAGTTAAATTCGGTCCCATGATTTTAATGCAGCATTTATCATTAGCGAAAGAAAGAGAGAGAGAAGAGAGAGGCGAAAAATTGTGGTTATTGAAGAATATATACGGAGTTAAATTGGGTCCCATGATTTTAATGCAGCATTTAACATTAGCGAAAGAAATAGAGAGAGAGAAGAGAGAGGCGATACATTGCGGTTATTGAAGAATATATATGGAGTTAAATTCCGTCCCATGATTTTAATGCAGCATTTAACATTAGCGAAAGAAAGAGAGAGAGAGAGAGAAGAGAGAGGCGATATATTGTGGTTATTGAAGAATATATACGGAATTAAATTCGGTCCCATGATTTTAATGCAGCATTTAACATTAGCGAAAGAAATAGAGAGAGAGAAGAGAGAGGCGATAAATTGTGGTTATTGAAGAATATATATGGAGTTAAATTCGTTCCCATGATTTTAATGCAGCATTTAACATTAGCGAAAGAAAGAGAGAGAGAGAGAAGAGAGAGGCGATAAATTGTGGTTATTGAAGAATATATACGGAGTTAAATTCGGTCCCATGATTTTAATGCAGCATTTAACATTAGCGAAAGAGAGACAGAGAGAAGAGAGAGGCGATAAATTGTGGTTATTGAAGAATATATACGGAGTTAAATTCGGTCCCATGATTTTAATGCAGCATTTAACATTAGCGAAAGAAAGAGAGAGAAGATAGAGGAGATAAATTGTGGTTATTGAAGAATATATACGGAGTTAAATTCGGTCCCATGATTTTAATGCAGCATTTAACATTAGCGAAAGAAAGAGAGAGAGAGAAGAGAGAGGCGATAAATTGTGGTTATTGAAGAATATATACGGAGTTAAATTCGGTCCCATGATTTTAATGCAGCATTTAACATTATCGAAAGAAAGAGAGAGAGAGAGAAGAGAGAGGCGATTAATTGTGGTTATTGAGGAATATATACGGAGTTAAATTCGGTCCCATGATTTTAATGCAGCATTTAACATTAGCGAAAGAAAGAGAGAGAGAGAAGAGAGAGGCGATAAATTGTGGTTATTGAAGAATATATACGGAGTTAAATTCGGTCCCATGATTTTAATGCAGCATTTAACATTAGCGAAAGAAAGAGAGAGAGAGAGAAGAGAGAGGCGATAAATTGTGGTTATTGAAGAATATATACGGAGTTAAATTAGGTCCCATGATTTTAATGCATCATTTAACAACAGCGAAAGAAAGAGAGAGAGGCGATAAATTGTGGTTATTGGTGAATATATACGGAGTTAAATTCGGTCCCATTATTTTAATGCAGCATTTAACATTAGCGAAAGAAAGAGAGAGAGAAGAGAGAGGCGATAAATTGTGGTTATTGAAGAATATATACGGAGTTAAATTCGGTCCCATGATTTTAATGCAGCATTTAACATTAGCGAAAGAAAGAGAGAGAGAGAAGAGAGAGGCGATAAATTGTGGTTATTGAAGAATATAAACGGAGTTAAATTCAATCCCATGATTTTAATGCAGCATTTAACATTAGCGAAAGAAAGAGAGAGAGAGAGAAGAGAGAGGCGATAAATTGTGGTTATTGAAGAATATATACGGAGTTAAATTAGGTCCCATGATTTTAATGCAGCATTTAACATTAGCGAAAGAAAGAAAGAGAGAGAGAAGACAGAGGCGATAAATTGTGGTTATTGAAGTATATATATGGAGTTAATTTCAATCCCATGATTTTAATGGAAACGAGCATTCAGAGACTTTCGGAAATATATGATGAAAAATCTGGGGAAAAAATTAGTGTTCCTCTACCTCATCCCAAATTAAAATCCCATGATGCTCCATCTCCAAGTTTCCAAATTGCCCTGCTTATTTTTCTGCAGTAAAAAACCATAAAGATGAGCCCGATTTTAAGAAATTCAGGCTGGAAAATGAAAATTCATCCGCTGCTATTCAAGAAATCCTTAAGACTAAAGAGTTGTATGAAAAAAAATTTGTTTCAGTTCTTTTGATAAACTGAAGAACTGCTTAGAAAATGCTGTCAGTAATTCTAACTGGAATATCATAAAAAATGATAAGTTTGTTATATTTTTATTTGTAACATCTGCTTCATGTCCAGTATTAGAAGCTGCTGTCACCATTGACAAATCTTTAACTGTGGTAAGTACAATTAAAAGTGTTAAACTTGACAAATTAGATAATTACATTTTTCCAATGTGACTACCAACAACATTAATATTATATTTGATATTTTAAAATTTATTGAAAAATTTTTTGTTGATGATAAAGGAAAAGATAATTTACTTGTACATATCATTGATGAATTAAAAATGTATATATTGATAACAATAATTTACTGGATTTCATAAAGGAACAAATTTTATTATTACAAAGTTCGAAACATCATCGGAGATATTACCCTGATTTTTTAATCCTTTGTGCTTTGCTATATTCCTTATCACCTTATTCTTATAAATTTTTACGTAATAGTTCTTTTATTATATTGCCTCATCCTGTTCATTAAAACGTTTATTTATTAACTATGCAGCAAATCCCTTAAAAGAACAAAGTTCTGACATTTTTTTATCTTACATTAAAGATAAATATATACATTTAAATGAAAATGATAAGACAGTATAGTTTTCATGATGGATGAAATTTATCTAAAAGCTGCTGCAGAGTATAAAGGTGGTAATGTTATTAGTTTTGCTGCAAATTCAAATGATGTTGCTACAACTTCTTATGCTTCAAAGCATTCAATCAATGCATAAAGATGTGGTACATCCTGTAAATACTATTTCTAGTGATTTGTTGCATGCATTCACATTAAAAATAATAGTTGGACTAGAAAATATAGGCTTTAAAATAATGTATGTTAGTAGTGATAATAATGTCATTCATAGAAAGGCAATGTCCCCGTTTTCAAATCCCCAACCCAAACTAAAAATTAACTATAGTCATCTCGTTGATAATATAACAAGCCTTTATTTTTTGTTATTGATATTGTACATTTACTTAAAAATATAAGAAATAATTGGCGTAATAAAAAAAAATCAGATGAAGCTTTTTTATTTCCCTAATTTTTGTAACTCAGTTTCTGAAGGAAAATGAAATGCTGCTTCTTTTAATACTCTAAGAAAATGACATGAAATTGAATCTACAAATATAGTCAGATATTGTGTCACACACTAACAACATTTTTATGTCCTTCAAATTTGAAAAGACAGAGTGTGAAATTAGCTTTGCAAGTTTTTAATGGACATTGTTCATAAAGACTAAAATTTTCAGGTCCCATTCATGATTTATTAAATTATGAAGGAACAGCAACATTTATCAAACTGATCTCAATTCGGTGGGATATTGTTAATGTAAGAAAATTATATAAGGGAATTGCAAAAAAAAAAAAAAAAAAAAAATGAATATCAACAGCCACATTCTAATTTACCATCAGATTTTAGATTAATATTTTTGCAAAATTTTTCCTTGTGACTCGAGAAATGAAAACATTTTTTCTTCAGACACAGGAAAATTAGGCTTTGAGACTTATCTAGCTTTGACTCACACCACCAATACTATTATTGAAATTGTTAATTATTGTGCAAAAGAATTCAATTTTTTTAATTTCCTATTGACTGGAAAGTTGCTAACCGATTCTTTAGAAGAACGATTTGAACTTTATTGGCACAATTAGCTGTTTCTCAATACAATGTATCTTTTACCCAGATTTATGAAACGGAAAATAAATTAAGAGCTCAAAATTTAATTTCCTTGACACTAAAATCTCATACACATGGAAACATCACTGTAGAAAACTTTGATGATGAAATTCATAATACTTTAATTTTAGAAAGCAATGAAATAATAAATGAAATATAGGTATTTAAATATGTAATAATGATTAAGAAAGCATAAATCATCTGTCCACAATCCTAACCTATATAGCTGGATATTGCAACCATTCTTGTTTAAAAAAATTAAATGTGACAGTTCCCTCATTAAAGAATATGATGAATTAAGCGAAGGTAGTGATATTTTAATTCAAAGTATACAGGGTATACAAATACATATATTTTAATTCAAAGTATAAAGAATACAGGGGGATTGAAGTCAATGAAACAGTAAAATTTATAAAAATTAACTATTGTGTAATTGTTAAACTATTGTCATAAGGATTTGAAAAACAATCTATGCAATGTAAATGTAAGAGGTCTTTTGCATGCAACATAACTTTATATAATCTTAGATTATTAGAAATTTATTTTCAGTTTGATTGTAATAAACATGATGTGTAATATTATATGAAAATTATTGTGTAAGCTTCAACGAATACTTTAATAAAATATTAGAGTAAGAAAATTAATGATGATCTGATGAAAATGAAATGTAATAATACAAAAAAGAACAGAAAATTAGAAAAATTTAAAAAATGATTTTAAGCGATGTATTTGAAATATTATATAATTTATTGTTTTCAATAAATATTTTCCCCCATATATTTGCTTGTTTATTTACTGTGTAAAATATTCGATAAAATTTCATGTTGTTTACATTATCAAAGTATTTCTCCCTTCAGTAGTATAAGTTGACGGTTTCTGCGCTAATGAGGAGGAGGAAGTTGACGGTTTCTGCACCATGAGGAGGAGGAAGTTGACGGTTTCTGCACCATGAGGAGGAGGAAGTTGACGGTTTCTGCACCATGAGGAGGAGGAAGTTGACGGTTTCTGCACCATGAGGAGGAGGAAGTTGACGGTTTCTGCACCATGAGGAGGAGATGTGTCAGTATGGGTTCTGCGCCATGAGAAGGGAGACAGTTACTGATAAACTAAGAATTTTTGTGGGAATGTAAAGATAGTGTTGTTTTGTAAATAGAGTTAGCTTTTGTGATATGGCAACATTTATATTTTCATGAACGGCGATAATTCAATGACTGATTTTATTCTTATAAAAACCATATATTAGATTAACAGAATGGCAACACAGAATTATATTTAAATAAATTTACAACATATTTGATACTAATATGACTATCATCGTGCAATAAATTGAGTACAGTAATAAATAAAAGAAATATTTTATTCATTATAAACTTTCGAAAGAAAATATTTGTAAATTTATTTTACAGTTTGTGATGATTTGAACCCCCGACCTACAAAAGAGTCCATGGGATGGTATTCCACACGTGTTACATACCTAAAGTTAAAATTATGCGAAAATTAAAATTTATAGCTACGTTTATATTTAAAATTAATCAATGTAAATTTTTATAAATTTTAGACAGTATTAAAAAGCAGAAAACACAAACACTTACATGTTTGGCCTTCACTTGTACTAGGTTGATTGTACTCTTGATCTACAATATCTATTGACTCACCACTATTGGAATTCCTTTCCAACAAAGGCATTAAGATATTAAGTTGGAAAATCATACACATTCAACACCGTGAAATTGTTTCTTCAAAATTATAAAGTTTGAAACAATTTAAGGTTAAGAATTACAGTTATTTTAACATGTTGTTATTTTAACTGAAATGTACAGATGACTTAAAATTTAAATGAAAAAATTAAAAGATTGAATGATTACAACGTCTTGGGATGTACATAAAAAGGACGAGATTAAAAACTGAATTTGATTTCAAATGATTTTTAAAAAAAATGTGCGAAATACACTGAATAATTAAAAAAATGTTTTAGCAGTAAAAATTATATGAATGCATATTGTGCTTATATCCGAAAAATCTGTAATGGCCTGATCGTCTTCCATAATATCCATTTTAGTTTTAAATTATGAGAAAAGAATTTTAAAAAACACAAGGAATGGAAAAATATATAGTATTTAGGTTTTTAAGCGTAATATCAACAAACTGCAAATATATTCATCGACAATGTGTGTTGAATTTCAAAACGAACTTTATAAGACTAGAAGGGGGCTATAGAAGAACTGGATCAAACTATCCTCCCCCTCTCTGAATAATCTGGAATCACATTCCTAAGATACTTATTCCCATGATTTGCTATCAGTATCATTTTCTCGCTATGTGAGATCTACATTGTTTGCTTCTACAATCAGCTTACTGGTTCACTCTGACAAGCATGACTGAGGTCACTTTACGATTTGCTCACATAGTTGTAAATATAAAGCCTCATACTTGCAGATAAAATTACTCTGTTAAACTTGGTTAGCAGAGTTTTTATAAGTTTCCTTAAATTTTATATTAATAAATGTCGATATATTTAATTGAAAATAATTTAAAAATAGAATATCATGAAGATTGCTTTACCGAACAGGAAGCTACTTCTTTTCTGAACGAACTTTTAAAATTATTTTATGAAGATGCAGTTGTTAAAATTCACGGTCGTACATACAAGCCTCCCAGAAAATTAACAGCATATGGTGACGTGAGATTAAAACATGTCTTTTCCGGAAATGCGATTCCAGCTAAAGAATGGACACCTCTTCTATTAGAAATAAAAAAGACTGTAGAATTTAAAACAGGATGTCAATATAATTATGTGCTCATTAATTTATATGAAAATGGAAATTCAAGAATCGGACAGTATAAAGATACTGAGACATGCCTGGATCCTGATACACCAATCGCGACTGTTAGCTTGGGTGCATGCAGAAAAATGATTTTTCAGTGAAAGAAGTATTCTCCTGTTGCCCTTCCACTGAAGCATGGGCCTTTGCTAACTAAGAAAAAGCCTACAAATTAATTGCATTCTCATGGCATACCTCCACAACTAGAAATTAAACAGCCAAGAATAAATTTAACATTTTGACGCATACTTGAAACTGTTCCACATCAGTCTAAAAAACGTAAAATTGTTCATTTCCAAAACAATGATGGAATACCTGCAAATGACTGGATGGAGCGGTATATGCAAAAAGTTGACGAAATTTCCTTACCAACATTTTCTTTAGGATATGATGTGGAAGTGCGAATTCAATTACTTCGCGGGAATGTGTTGGTGCATATTAGAAAATATATCAATAATAAAAATAATGAAACTTATCCTATGAAGGAAGGTGTAGCATCACTTTGACTACTTGGTATGAATTTTCTCAAAAATATTTGAAACAAATTCAGTGTATAAAAATACATCATTTGTAGTGAATAATTCTATAATAGGCATTATTACTTCTGCATGTCTTCAACTACAATTAATGGAATCAAATTCAGCAAATAATTTTCAGTTGAAAAATGCATCTATACAACTGAATTCAAGTCAAGTGAAACTGTTGCGAGACTTTGTTGGAGATATATATATAATGCGTGTTCGTTTGGAAATTCGTCTCTTGATATGTAAATAACTTTGTTTTGATTGAAGCCGGAAAACAATCTATGGTAAGCACGTATATAATTATTAGTATCAAAATTTAATTCTAGAGGTTTGCTAGGTACAGGCTGTCCATTCATGTAAACACTAAAAAAATTTACATTATAATGATCGAACAGAAATGGGTAGTATTGTCCATTCATAGCAGCATTTTCTAAACATGCCACAATGACACGCTTAGGCATAACACCTAGAAATACATTATCTTGCATAAAGGACCTTTTGATACAGAGTATGTTTTACATAAAATACGATTCATTGGATACTTTTCATTCGTCCTCTCTAACGCTTTCATAAGACCTAGTGAAACTCATGCACTTATTTTTACTTTTCGAATAAAAGTGATGCGTGTTCTAGTAGAATATTGTATTCAGCATCTGTTTTAGGTGATAGTAAACAAAAATTCGGTTTGCTACGAGTCATTTTTAATTTAAGATCAACCATATTAAGTAAACGACGATTCTCTGTTGGAAGATCTCACAATGTGGTTGACCTATCATATCTAGAGTATGACTCTTTCCTTATATCGTTTTTGGAGTCCATCGCTTCATAAATCACTTGTGGGGTCTAGTGAGCTTCAATTGGTATCCTTGTAAAAACATTCACATGTAAGTAAACTTTTCTTAGCATCTTCCCCATAGTTTGAAATTGTTTCAATATTAGTACGGCAAGCATTGCTGGATGATGAGATAACTCTTCCATTTAGACTCGAGAAAAAAGAGAATTTAAAAATAGATTAAATGGAGCTACGGGTTCTTTTTTGGGTAATGGAGATCCATCTGATTTAACAATTTTGACTTTCACATACAAGTAAGATGAAGATGCATTTAAATATTCTTCACTACTGCCAGAAATTAAGAATTCAAGAGGGTTTCCTTAATGTATATTGGAAAGTGGATAGATAATATTCGACAAATTATCCTTTTTCGATAGCTGTTTGCGTGGGAGGAATAACGAACAAGTCCACTTCAGATTTAGAACACGCAATAGAATCCTTATGTATTAAAACAGTCATTCTTATGAGAAAATTTCCTGTGTTTTCACTTTCTTAGCTTTGGTTGTTTTGACTGTTTTCTGACGCGTTTCTTACATTTATTGCGACCTGAACCAACCATCGTCTTCATTTTAGTTGAAACTTTATCAGTCAAACGCCGACCGGCTTCTTTTAAACGTCTTTTCATTGTACTCTTTATACCATGTCTTTTAGATAAACCATTTATTATCATATTCACACCTCTATGAAATAATTGTTTTCCTACAGCTTTTGCACCTGATTTCAACAGTGGAACAACTGATCTGAAAAATGATCGAAAAATTCCTCCTAGCCCGTTCTCTTTTTGAAGTGTCGCACCTTGGTAATAATTTAACCCACCACCTTCTTGATTTAAAAAATGATCTTCGAAAGATTTCTTGCAACATTCATATGGCACATACATTATGAAAGGTACTTTTATCGAAAGTGTAACTTTACGTATGAGGGTCCTCGTTCGAATGGTGTAATTTGACACTTGTGAGTTCTTATAACTATTTCTAAAGTTTCTATATTTTTCCGACGGAGTGGTAAGTAGTGCGGCTGATCAAATTGTGTACTTATGATGTCACCATCTTTTCCTGTAACTTTCATAATTTTTAGTTAGGGATCAAATGTATCTCCTACAATTCGTGGCTCAACAATATCAGTGTATAAAAATAATACCTTATAATTTGCAGACGGATCTGCTACATTTGAACTTTCTATTGCTGTACCAGAAATTTCAATGGGTTCGAATCCTAACATTTCTGCTAATCCAGAATATAAAACAAGCTTTACATCTTTTTTTACTTTTATTTTAACTCTTTTTGTTACATGATTGTAACTAAAAACAATTTTGTCTTTCATATCTTCAATAGTGATGGCCTTTGTAATATCTGAAACTGTTTCATAACATCCTATGAGTATTCTTCGTCCAACTTCTTTACCGTTGCCTAATTAATCAAACTCTATTAAATTATTTTGTCAATTCACATTATACCACGTATGTGGATAGATAAACTCTACCAGTCCAAATTCCCACTCTCAAGGTAGCTCAAAATAATTTATTACAATTTAGGGTACAATTTGAGCACAACACAGATATATATACTACAAATAAAACAAAATTACTCTAAACATATAAAGTTAAAGGGATAGGGTAAACATGAGAGTCATATGAATATACGTCTCATTCCTACGGTTGCTGGAGTGGGACTCACTTCCTTGTTGATGATGTCATGGGTGATGTTGTAAACAGGGGGTGCTATAGACTCCCCCTCCAACTCCACCGACGTCCCGGCAAGGAGACAGGGTTAATATTAGGAATCTTCTGAGGTTGTCGACGTGGTCTTCCTCTACTTTTCAAAGGGTATACTGGCCCTTTATCTCTAAATGATTGTTGATAGGACTTCAACATACTAGTATGGTAAGTACCGAGTACTTGATCAGGAGCAGCATGATCTGCAACATCATATGTATTTGGTGATCTATTCGTTAATATGATATAAGGTCCTTCACGCTTGGGCATGAATTTTTTACTTATTTTGTTTTTGGATTTGCTCACAGGATGTAAAGTGATCCAAACTTTATCGCCTGGTTGATAATAAACGGGTCTATGCCTCTTGTCAAAGTACTCCTTTCTAGCATCTTGTTTTTACTCTACACGCTCTCTAATAATGGGTGTAAGGCGTGCAAATTCTCTCAAGTAAGGTGTTATCTCTGCGACGAAGTTATCGTTATCAATGACAGCTCTAATATCATGATTGACATCATCTGTGGTTCGAAGCTCTCTTCCGAATTGAAAGTAAGCTGCCGTATGACCTGTAGAATCTCATTTTGCGGTGTTTAAAGTAAAACGTATCATGGGTAGTTTGTCCTCCCAAGTATCATGGGAATCACCAACTAGAATTGCTAATTTGGGTTTTAGGTCTCGATTCTTTCGTACAGCAGGCTTTGCTTGAGGATGGTATAAAGGTATAAGATCTTGTTTAATACCCGGGATCTTAAAAGTTTGTTGCATTACAGCACTGACGAATTGTGCACCGTTGTCGCTGATTAGTCTTCTAGGTAAGCTTTAGAAGATTTCTTCTATCAGTATTTTAGAGCAATTGATAGCTGTGGCATCTTTTAAGGCAAAAAGTTCGACCCATCTTGTACTGGTATTTTCAACAAGAAATATCCATTTTTTCCAGTTGGGGTCTCTGGGAGAGGACCAAACAAGTCTATTGCCAACGTCTCAAACCTTTGTGAATAAATAGGCGTTCTGAGTAATCCAGCAGGTTTCTGGTTGTTAGATTTGTACCGGTTACATTAAGTATAATCTTTCAAGTATTCGACGATAAACTTTCTCATGCCAGGAAAGAAATACCTAGAAGCAATTTTATGATACGTATTCTCAGCTCCACAATGTCCTTCAGTGGGAGAATCATGATATTGCTGTAGGACACGTTCTCGCTCGTAACAAGGGACAACTAGCTGTGCTTCTTCTGACTCTGTTTCAGGCGAATATAGATACAGTATTCCTTGATTTATCAGATAACCTCTACTAGCCCAATTTACATAATATTCATCTTTTCTTCCACTTTCAAAGCAGTCTATGATCTTTCTTACATCCTCGTCCTTCAATTGCTCTTCGCGAATGTCTTTAGATTTCCGGGATGGTAAATCTATGGAAATAGTGCTCAAGTTACAAATAAATTTGTAATCTGTATCAAATTGTCTGAACAGAAGATCTGCAATAACATTAGATCATTCTGGAGTGTAAAGAATTTTCGGGTGATATGACCGGATTTGAAGAGCCCATCGAACCAAACGTCCGGATGGTGATTTAATACTCAAAAGCCACTTCAAGGGTTGGTGATCTGAAAAAAATAATGATTTCTTGATTTTCCACATAGCCACGGAACTTCTCAAGTGCCTATACCACCGATAGTGCTTCTCTTTCGGTAGTTGAATAATTTCTTTCTGTCGAACTGAGCAGTCGACTGGCATACTCAATCACATGTTCTACCGGTTTTTCTCCTTGGATAAGGACTGCTCCTACAGCGTAATTACTCGCATCAGTTCTTATGAGGAATGGTTTAGATCCATCTGGCTGAGACAACTCAGGTGGTGAGATCAGCTGTCTTTTTAACTCTTCAAATGCTATCTGCTCTGTATCACCCCATGTCCATTGTTTATTCTTTTAGTTTAGTCACTAAGAGGCCTAGCAACTTCACTAAAATGGGAAACATATCTCCGGAAGCAGGAACAAGTCTGTAGGAAGGACTGATCGTCAAGGTATGACAATGCAGAAACATCTTTAAGACCAGATATAAATTTATTAATGAAACGTTGAAAAGTTGCGGGTGCATTGCGCAACCCAAAAGGCATACGTAAAAATTTAAAAGTTCCAAATGGACAGATGAAGGAAAGTCTTTTCTTGGTCTGATTCATGAACTTTAACCTGATGCTAACCAGATTTTAAGTCTATCATAGACATGTATTTCGTCGACTTGGCTTCAGTCAATAAATCATCCTTTCTAGGTAGTGGATAATTATCCGGAATAGTCGTTGAGCTTAACTTGCGGTAATCAACACACAATCTGATGGTACCGTTTAGTTTAGGTACTAATACCACAGTACTTGAATAAGGAGATTCATATTCCTCAATTATTCCTTCTGTTAGTAAGGAATCTAGCTCATTCTTCAACAACTCTTTCTTTGCATGTGTCATTCTATATGGAGGTTCAGCAACAGGTAGGCTATTCCAGTCTGGATTCTATGTTCAATAAAAGGAGTAGGTTCTCCCCCTGGCTTGAAGGTATTTTCAAATTCTTCCAGAAATGAATTTAATTTGTGTCGTTTTTCTCTTCTCAAGTGTTTTTCTTCATCATTCCTCAATTTCACAGAATTAGAGGTTTCTGAAATTTCAGCAGATATATCAGGAGAAGTTAATTTCTGCGACATTATCACTTTTGCAGTATTTACGGTTTCGGATGGTTCACGATAAAATGGGTAATGTCTGTGTGGATATTCACTAAAATGCCAAGTGCCATTCTGGATGTTAAGTACAATACCAGCAGACTGGTGAAAGTCAGTGCCAAGCAATGTCCTATTGCCTTTAGCTTTTGATAACGCAATAAATCTCGTGCGAACTTTATTTCCCTCTACATTAAGATTTACGTCTGTTGTCAAAGCAGGGACATTTCTTTCTTTTCCATAGGCTAGTATCATTGTAATATTTTTCTTTTGAAATTTGAAACCTTTCTCTTTCAATAAAGTATAAAATCTCTCTCCCGCAATGGAATTTGATGCACCTGTGTCGGCACAAAAAGCTGCTTTTTCACCACAAACAGTTAAAACAATTGAGCTGGTCAATGAATCTGAAGCTTGTGCGGTATACAACTTTATACCATTAACAATTGTTTTAGCCTCTTCTTTTAGTTTGCTGCACTTTGGACACTTACACTGAATAAAACCAGGATTATCACATCCATAGCAATGAACAGAAGATCTTCTTTCCGGCTTGTCTTTAGTAAATTTTAGACTTTCATAGTTGGAATATTTGATTTTGTCATTTTCCTTTGAGTTAGGAGGCTTATAGTTTCTCTCTGAAGCAAATTTAACATAGTCTTTGAAATTTGGCTTCTTAGCAAAGATAGGGGACTTTTTCTTCATTCCCAGTCTTACATTTTCATAACTGTCAAGCTTTCCTGAAAGTTCTAAAGGATCATTCAGCTCAGACCATTGATCAACAAAATGTTCTCTAATCTCTGGAGGTGTTCTTTTCTTTAACTGGTCAGCCATGATTAAGTCTTGCAATTTCTCAAAAATGATGATGTTCATCTCTTTTATCCATCCTTCGAAATACGATTTAATTTCAAAATAGAAGTCTTTCCATGTTACTTCTGCACTTTTTCTATGTTGCGAGAACAACTGACGAAACCTATCTCATGTAGGAGTATAACGCTTCAAGAGCATCTCTTTCACCTTTGAATAGTCTTTAACATCATCTTCATTTTCTCTTGCAATTAATTGATTTATTTCGGCTGGCAATGAGCCTATCAAATACGGCATCCAATTCATTTCAGGTATATTCACTAATTTTAATTGACGTTCAAATACTGTCAGATAAAGTCCTATTTCATCTTGATTGGGATTAAATTTTGGGAGAATTCGATTTAAATCCCAATTTGTTTTCTCTTTCACTTGCTGGAACTGTGGCAGTGGAGGAAAGTACCTTCTGAGCTTCCACTTGAAGTTTTAAGTGTTGCAATTCATACGCTCTCTCTTTTCAATGCGTAGTTGTTCCTCTTCCTTTTTTTTACTAGTTTTTCTTCCTTAGCAGCTTCTTGCTGGGCAATTCTTTCAAATTCAGCTTTTTTTTCTTTTTCAAGCCGTTCCTCTATTATATTAGTTAGCATATTTTTCACGAATTCTTCATCATTATCTTTTGATTTGGTTATATCTTTCAGTTGAATTACTTTCAGATCATCTGCTACCCCTAGCCCCATTTCTATAGTGAGGTTTTTCAAATCCTCTTTTTTCCCTTTCCCAAGGAATGACATTTTTGCATGTGTTTTATTTTAATAGTTCTGAAGTTATTTTCAACTGATTATAAAATACTGATTTTTTTTAATATATGGTTCTTTATTTTAGTTAAAACGAAATTTAAACACCATCAGTTGTGTTAATATTATGTTAAAATATAAACCTTTTAACTTTAAATATAAGTGAAGTGTAACCTATTATTATTTATTCAAACATTAATTGCAAATAAAATGAACTCTTTAATTATTGTAAATATACTCGAAATATTCATATGATATTCACCAACATAAAATAATCATATCAATTTTATTATATTAATCTTACTAAATTTATAAGAATTCACTCTTATATTATACTTCAAATCAAACAAAGCAATTCAAAATTCTACCATGAAACTTTTATTTTCGTTTCATTTATATAACTCTTTACTTTCGCTTTACAATTACCAATAATCACAATTACCAATAATGTACCTTTGTTCATAAGTTATATTTTATCAATACCTTGATTCCACATTCAATAAATCAAAATATATTAGTTAAGATAATTTAATCATATACATTCAAAGAATATTTTATATATAAATAACAAAATGTTTAATTGACTCTTTATTTAACTTTAAAGTTCTTCAAGTTTCTAAAATATCAATTCTGATTCCTTTTACCAAAATATTAATAATTATTTTGTTATCTTAATATATAACCTTACATATACATGGAAAAAAATATTTTTTCATTCTTCATTCAATGAATCCACTTACTAAAAGAATAAAACACAGATTCAAAACGGAAAATGAATGACGAAAAAAAGTAAAATAAAAATACGCATTAATATATACTGAACTCGTAACATTCATAAATATTGAAAGACTAGGCAGAGAGGCGTTTATGAAAGCAATAACAACGGTCGTTTGCGGCGCCTTGTTTCGTATTTTAAATCAAAACAAAAGTAACATCAAATGAAAATGCACAGTCATCAGACAATTAAATACTGTTCGATACTCAATTCTAAAACACTATCTCACTGTAAAGAAGATATTTTGTTATCTTAATATATAACCTTACATATACATGGAAAAAAATATTTTTTCATTCTTCATTCAATGAATCCACTTACTAAAAGAATAAAACACAGATTCAAAACGGAAAATGAATGACGAAAAAAAGTAAAATAAAAATACGCATTAATATATACTGAACTCGTAACATTCATAAATATTGAAAGACTAGGCAGAGAGGCGTTTATGAAAGCAATAACAACGGTCGTTTGCGGCGCCTTGTTTCGTGTTTTAAATCAAAACAAAAGTATCATCCCATGAAAATGCACAGTCATCAGACAATTAAATTCTGTTCGATACTCAATTCTAAAACACTATCTCACTGTAAAGAAAATATTTTGTTATCTTAATATATAACCTTACATATACATGGAAAAAAATATTTTTTCATTCTTCATTCAATGAATCCACTTACTAAAAGAATAAAACACAGATTCAAAACGGAAAATGAATGACGAAAAAAAGTAAAATAAAAATACGCATTAATATATACTGAACTCGTAACATTCATAAATATTGAAAGACTAGGCAGAGAGGCGTTTATGAAAGCAATAACAACGGTTGTTTGCGGCGCCTTGTTTCGTGTTTTAAATCAAAACAAAAGTATCATCCCATGAAAATGCACAGTCATCAGACAATTAAATTCTGTTCGATACTCAATTCTAAAACACTATCTCACTGTAAAGAAGATATTTTGTTATCTTAATATATAACCTTACATATACATGGAAAAAGATATTTTTTCATTCTTCATTCAATGAATCCACTTACTAAAAGAATAAAACACAGATTCAAAACGGAAAATGAATGACGAAAAAGTAAAATAAAAATACGCATTAATATATACTGAACTCGTAACATTCATAAATATTGAAAGACTAGGCAGAAAGGCGTTTATGAAAGCAATAACAACGGTCGTTTGCGGCGCCTTGTTTCGTGTTTTAAATCAAAACAAAAGTATCATCCCATGAAAATGCACAGTCATCAGACAATTAAATTCTGTTCGATACTCAATTCTAAAACACTATCTCACTGTAAAGAAGATATTTTGTTATCTTAATATATAACCTTACATATACATGGAAAAAGATATTTTTTCATTCTTCATTCAATGAATCCACTTACTAAAAGAATAAAACACAGATTCAAAACGGAAAATGAATGACGAAAAAAAGTAAAATAAAAATACGCATTAATATATACTGAACTCGTAACATTCATAAATATTGAAAGACTAGGCAGAGAGGCGTTTATGAAAGCAATAACAACGGTCGTTTGCGGCGCCTTGTTTCGTGTTTTAAATCAAAACAAAAGTATCATCCCATGAAAATGCACAGTCATCAGACAATTAAATTCTGTTCGATACTCAATTCTAAAACACTATCTCACTGTAAAGAAGATATTTTCTCAAATATTCAGAATTAAGAAATATAATATTCAGAAGTAACAGATACTTTACTTATTGTTCATAATGTCCTTTACACGCACACATACTATAATACTTCAAATATAATAATAAAATTAATGTTTCTTTTAATTCAATACTCTGATACAAAATATTATGTATTAATAAGTTTTGAAACATATCTACCAAATCAAACAAATAACTATACTCACAAGTAATAATACTGTTCTGAATTCAAGAACATAAAATAATAACACTTTTATAGAAACACAACAACTTATAAAGAAACTTTTTATACAGTTTTATATTCATAAGTGCTTAAGTATTAACACTCATCAATTACTTCCTTAATTGTAATTCTTCACAATTAATTAGGAGATATAGAAAGATAATACAGTAATAGAAACTTATCTGGAATTCTCAAATCGAAAATGGGATACTCCAATTGAAGGAGACATTCCAATTGAACCTCAACCTCGGATGAGATTATATTTGACATGAATCAATGAACCACAACACATCAGGAGGTAACCTGTAAAATTTTTGAGTTCCCCTCCAACAACAAAATTTAATTCTGAGTAGAATTTTTTAACAGCGAAAAGAAACTCGAACTCGGGTCTCGCGTTGGGCAGCCAATATTTTATATTGTAGCACTTATCTGGTTTACGATAGGAACAAAGAAATAAGTTCCTTAAGTTGCACAAAATAATTTATTACAATTTAGGGTACAATTTGATCACAACACAGATACATATACTACAAATAAAACAAAATTACATATAAAGTTAAAGGGATAGGGTAAACATGAGAGTCATATGGATATACGTCGCATTCCTACGGTTGCTGGAGAAGGAATCACTTCCTTGTTGATGATGTCACTGGTGGTGTTGTAGACAGGGGGCGTTATATCTACCAAATTGGCTTGCCATTGATGATCAATCCCATATACTATAACTCTATTCGTTGAAAAATTCCGTCTGGCCGGCTTGTGTAGAGTGTGTGCGTCTACGCCTTCCAACCATTTTTTTTAATCATGTTTCTTGGTACCTTCCCTTGAGCAGCACGGTATAAGGCATTTACGCCACCAAAACTTGCTTCGTGACTCGGTTCCACATATGTTTTCTCCATTGCAACACAAAACTTGATTATTTGACAAATTAATTCTGAATCTTATAATCTTTTGTTAGTATGAAACTACAGGAATAAAAGCGTGTTATGAAATTTGTGAGAGTGATGGTTATAATTAATACCTTCACAGTGAAATGAAATACTTTAAATGATAATCATTTCAATCATTTCCCTTTATTAAAAATCAGAAATTTTTTTTAATTTCCCAGATAGTTAAAAATGTAATGTTTTTAAATAGCTGTAATAAGTACCTAATTTTCTATTATATTATTAATTGGTTTTAATAATTGCGGATATTTTTCATAATCAATACTCTATTTTTAAAAATCATCAAATAATTTTTAAATTCATTAAAAGAAATGCTTTTGTTGCTTCAATATCAGGATTGAAAAATTCCTAACTAGGGGAACTTGGGAATTTTTTTCAAATTCCGATAAATGAAAATTTAAATCAAATCTAGTATTGATAGAGTGGATGCACCTTTCCAATCAAGTTACCTTGGAAACATCTGTCTAATGACATAGTCCAGGTGGGTGTGTTAATAAATCGCCTTCAGCTGGCGGCCAGAACAAATTATTGAAATACCATATTGACACTTCACTATTCTTGTTTGCATATATGTATGTATGTATGTATGTATGTATGTATGTATGTATATATATATATATATATATATATATATATATGTATATATATAGAGCTGTTTCTCTCTCATAAATTATTCTAGTTGCTAGTAGTATGTTATTTTTATGATGAAGATAACTCTCCGGATACGGATAGTGAATTCGATGATCTTTCTGGGGTTCGTAATTAGTACCAAGTTGAAAATTCAGCAGTTTTTTGTCAATCTTTTATAAATCATACAAGCATTTAAAATGATAATTCTAGTACCAAGTTATTCAGTTTATAAACTAAAATTGGGTAAATTGTGAAATTAATTAAAACATGAGAGATCACAAAGATTATTTATTCGCAGAACAAAACTTTTGATATAATTTTAAAAAAATAACTATAAAAAGTGAAAGAACGGCGTACAAAATCAATTGCAAAACTGCTTAAAATATTAAATGCATTAAAAAGTTAAAAAATATCATCTAATTTATTACTTGTTTTATTCCTTCGAATTCTAAGCAAAATTTTAACATTTTAAAATTTCTTATTTTTAAGCAAATTAAGTAATAAAATTTCTTATTTTATAATCTTGTCGCAAAGTCACATGTTCTCATACTGTCAAGTTTACAACTAAACAAAAATTTAAACACACACATATATTTATTTATTTATGTATGTATATATATATATATATATATATATATATATATATATATATTCTAAAAATCGTTCTAAAAAAACACATTCTAAAAATCGCGCTTTCTACCGCTGACCAAAGAGAGTCAACATGGGCGTTCTGAACATGACGGCGAATACAGGTGTCAAAGATTCCCGGTAAACGTTGTTTTTCAAAACTCACTACAGCCAGATGTCGCAAGGCGGGAGATGAGCGTGCGTGGAGGCTATGCTGTTGGGAAGCATCGGCTGATCTCCCGTGCGACCGTAAATGTCCGCCTCAACAATTGTTGAACTTGGGTTTTGATGTGAGGTGGGTCTTGCATGGGTCCCTTGTTCAAAAGAATAGGGTTGGATAATGAACGAAGCAGTCAACCCGCACCATACGGTCACTTTCGTATCATTAAAGGGCTTGGCGCGCACTACGTAGGGGTTTTCTGTCGTCCAGATGAGAAAATTATTGGTATTCACATGCCCATTAAGATGGAAGTGGGCCTCGTCAGCCCACAGAATGTTCCATGGTAAGGAATCATCAATTGCCATTCTACAGAGGAAATGTTGCGCGTATGCTTTGCGAATCTCTGGGTCTAGCCGTTCTAATTGTCGAACCTTTTGAATCTTATACAGGTAAAAGTTAAGAATTCTACGCATGATATGCCATGCAGTCGAGTAGGGGATATCAAGGGTACGTGAGATCCTCGGTACACTGACACTTCCGTGAAGTGATTCATTGCTGCCTTCCATGACCATTGTAGCATCATCCTCTACGATGGCGCTGTTATCCTTTCTCTTCCCGGCAGAACGCCCAAATTTCCCCATCTTGTCTCTGAGAGCACGATACGACATCGGTCCACGTCGTTGTTTCTTCAGTCGGAGAAAACTCTCTGACATCTGCCGCTGCCTTTTCACAGTTGCAAAAGTAAAGTTTGACTAGAAGTGCTCTCTCCACTGAGCGTCGGCATTTTGCAATGCTCTTCTGATTGTAGCACTAACAGCATCTTTCTTGTATTGGGCATGCCATTTGCATATGTTGTTGTAAAATGCTAATCCGCAGCGCCATCTAGTGGCGATATTTTAAACTATTTTTTATTTTAGAACTTTTGAGTGCATTATTAGTAGTCTCTATTGTCCAAATATTTTTCTGTTTCGACTAGTAGAACAGCCTCCAGGGTCCCTTTAGTACCGGAAGATTAATTTCACTAACTCTGTACTCTAATGGCAGGAAAACATATATACTCATACGTACACTTTTCAACTTTATTTTTATAATAGAACTGCACAAGTTCACAATTCTCAATTTTCACTATACAAATAAAGCAATACACTTCCTCAGTGCCACATACAGCAAGAGCTATACCAACAACAGTTATGGAAGTTTACATTGTCTAAATTATCAAACTGTACTTCACACTTTTAATGTTACTAACTTCTGTAGGAAATGTAATTACGAGTGGACAATCAGATAGATTTTTCTTAATCGAAACAATTAAATGAGTATATTATAATGGCAAATTTTTCACAATTTATTTTTCCCTTTTAAAATACACATTGAACAACGTTTAATAGTAACTGAAAATTGTGTAACAAGAATAAAAAAAGGGTTAGAAAAATGTGTGTGACAAAGGTTAGTTAATTTGGTCTTCAATAATTTTTTTTCATAGGTTGACTGATTTGATACAATTACTTCCGAGCCATTGCAAACAAAAAAAATGGGAATGGAATGTATGAACAAATTATATGTTTGACTATTTGTTTACACTTTCTAACTTTTACTTTCATTCATTTTTTCACTTTATGCATTTCGAATGAAATGTATACTTTCTCTCTTGAAAATATTTTCAATATTTATAGGAAATTCCAGAATATCATATGATTATTAGATTTATTCTAAGAGTTGTATATTTCTCCATTAGAAGTATTTTTCTTGTGACGTTAAAACGTAGTGTTTTCAATAAAAAAAAAACGGTAAAAAATAAAGCTGTGGTATTTAAAGAAATATTCGAAGAGAATCCTCTTATTCTCATTCGTTTCAGAAGAATAACAGATATCTGTTGCTTTCTATCTTTTTAAGCTTCTTGGTTTGACCAAATTCTTTGGAATGCTTTGTTTGATCAACACTCCTCCTCAGCGCGGCAAGGAAAGAAGGTGGCGACACAGTGGTCGCGACAGTGGGTGAGTCTTCGTCATTCGGATGCTAGCAGAAAATTTAGGACGCTGCGAGCATTTAATGTACTCCAGACGTCATTAGAAAAAACTACAATTGGGTTGAATTCTTATCCACTGCCTTTAATGACGAGAACGAAGGCTCTATCCAACCAAGTCACCACGAGCTCTTAAAAAGCGGAAATTTAACCAACTTCTTTGTTCAGCAGTTGCTGGAATCGAATCCGGGACCTCTCACTCCCAAGAGCGATGTCCTACTACTAAGCTACGAGGAGCCTACAAATCTTACACGTTGCATTTCTGTTATCTGCTCACGCACGGGAGAGTGCTCAGGACTTCCCGACCTTCAATCCAACAGTCTGAGGTTTGATTCAAACAACTGAAGCTTCGAGCATAATTTGAATCCAATTTAATTTGTAAATGCAGGTTCCGCGGATGCAAAATGCGCCTTTTTCGAACCATTGAACATTGTCATCCTCATTAGACTCGCAAATGTTGCACAAACCAACGAAAAATCCTTTAAGAAACGTTTTAAATATGGACAGTAAAAATTAGACAAAATATGAATTCAATGTTAAATCTAGAATTGATTGTGCTTTCCCTAAAAATTATCGTTGTTGTTACTTTTAGAAGCCGACGACCCTGTGGAATCAAGACAGAAGGATGCGTCTTTCATTTAAACAGAACTCCATGAAGATGAATGTAAGACTCCACCGATAGATGGCATCACCAGAAGACCCTCCATTTTGACTTTCATCTGGAGGGGAAGAAAAAATACACCAGACACCTTTGGTCAACAACCGACAATACACTTAACGAGCACGATCTACTCGGTGTGTTTTTGGCGTCATTGGGAATGGAACCCAGCCCTTCAAAACTGTTAGTAATCACGAGCGAAATATTTCTCATGGAGCCTCAAAATGTATTTAGCTATTTTCATTATTTCATAAACTTTCTCGGATAGTGAATGATTGAAGTAAATTTCTTTTTATAGTAAAAGAAATAATTTCGGATTATTTTTGAACTTTAAGACATTTTTAAAACGTAGCCTTACAGGTTTTCGTCACTCGTTTATTGAGAGTTAATTAATTTCACGTGTGCCGAGCACTGAAGGCATTGGATCCTCATGCTGAGAAAAGCTGCTGCGGGCGATTCAGCACCCTCAATCACTCTCATTTACGGAGTCTTTAAATGACATTTTATTTATAAATAATTAAAATTTTATCATGAATTCCAGCTAAAAATTGCATTTAAATTCTAAAATATTAAAAAACTTTCATTTTGCGCTGCCTGTAACTTTTAAGAAATCTTTAGAAGAAGGTGCAAGAAACAGAAACCATCTCCTGAAATTGGGTCTTGCTAATTCAAAATTACTTATAAAAAATAAAGAAGCATTATATTTTTCCCGGATACCCGGTTTTCTTCCTCCCACGTATAAGTGATTTCTCTTCTGTATCCACCAAATCATCCCACCCCAACAACTTAGAAAACTGTCTATCAAAAAGGGGAAAAAAAGGAAAAATTCGAAATGAGCTCTTTCGAATTCTTGGGAAGTTGAGATAAAAGTAATGTCTGCAAGATAATAATCCTTTCCTTTTCTTCGTAAGAAATGATAAGAAGGTGAGCTTTACGAAAAAATTAAGCGAGGAATAAAAAAGAACATTAATATCCTCCATTTTGTTCTTGCCCACATTTTATGCTAATTCGTACGCCATTTCATTTTCTTCTTTATTCATTCGGGTTTTTTAATATTAGCATAACAACGACTTCCTTCCTGAGGTTTGTTTTTCTCACATAGAATGAAAGTCGATTTGAAAAAAAAAAAAAAAAAAATTCGGAGAAAATTAAAAAAAATATATTCTTAAACGAAATTCTTAGGTTTAGATAAAATTTTAATTATTTTTAGAGCTTAATTTGAATTTAAATAGTATTACATTGCACAGAGGAAATTTTAATTCAGTTTTAATCACATTGTGTAGCGCGACACTTATTTTTCGCTGTTCCTGATAGCATTTGTAATTTTAAAATAAAAATCTATTTTTTTTTGCCATGAAGCCGAATGAGTGATAAGTTTTACGAAGTATTCCTATGAATGGCTCACCATGATCTCATCGTTGCATCAGATTCGTTCTTTTCTGTCGAAACGCACGAACAACGACGGGAGGCGCCCTTTTAGAGCACTCCACCACAGAACAAAAGTTCCCAGGTGTGTGGAAAAATATAAATATTTCCTGTTTCTACATGCCTAGAGAATGCTTGGGGTGAAACGGTTCACGATCTAGGTAAAGACATCTAGGAAGGCAAATACATCTAGGAAGACATATAGGAAGAGGCAGATTTCTTTCAACAGCGATGCAAAAACGTGAAAACATTTCTCATGACGAAACTTATGGAGAGGGCTTTTCAGGACCGCATCCGGGTGTCACGAAGGGCCCGTTACCCAGATGCCCCCGGGGTGGCCTGATTGGAAAAGATGACTTTCTCATGAGCGGGACAACTTCTAGGATATGACCGTTATGACGATCAAAAATCTGTCATGTTATCATGATACATGTCGTAATAGGTCCCTGAAGAGTGCTGAGGAAAGTGCTGCATCACGTGTCAACTTTGCCACTTGACAGTGGCTCGAAAGGAGGAGAAACTGTGTTGAGAAGATTTTCAGTCGGCAGAAATTTGCCGTACAACAATTACTCAAAATGTTTTTGTTGATCAAACGGGATAAAAATAACAAAGTTGTACATCCACGTATCCGATCTATCTCTTCATCTCTTCCACTGAACTTAGATCTGCCGCATGGGAAAGCACCTCGTCGAATGACGTCAGCGAATCACGAGTTAAAAAGTGGAAGGTAGTGAGATGGATTAAAAGGATCTATATTATGATACCTATTCATTTCATTCAAGGAATTCCTGAAAATTTCGGAACTCCCGTGTTTCAAACTGAAAACTTCAGATTTAAATTTCGAATATTATCGCACAGTTTACTTAGCCTGCCATTGTATGACATCGAGAGCTAATTGGGTTTGTTTATTGCTCAGCAATCGGGGCGTGAGATTTAAAGCTCAGTACTTACAATTTAAAATAGGTTCCGAATCTCTATAAGCAACCCAGCACGAAGGGAAATCCAAACCCACGAACTGCTGAACAAAACGGCAACCATTCCATAGCCAGTTTGGCGCGACTATAAAAGGAGAAATGTTTGAAATAAAAGGAAGATCATTGTATGATCATGAATAATAAAATAAGAAAATAAATATTTTAAACATTATGTAATGCTTGCAATTACGATTTACTGATTTCCTTCACCAGATTGTTGTTGTCCGTCTCGTGTCGTCATGTCCTTTAAAAAAGCAATTCCTAGTTATTTAGTATTTTATTTTCTAAGTGAGAGTTATTTTAAGAAAACCATTTTTTGAAGCTAATTTTTAATGCATTTTCGTTTTCACGCTCCCTACCCACCGCACAAAAATAAGTGTGAGTGCTTACACCTGACTAGTCACATATTAATTTCATTGAGATTTCACCAGGCGAAAATCTTGATTTGGGAGTCCTACCTAGTTATACATTAAAAAGATAAGCAATAAATTGATGCAAATGAAACGCTATACCAAAATAAACACAAACGAATGATTTTTAGAGAAAAAATTCTGACTGGAGCTACATTGTTAACGTGAAAACATTAAGTCCTGAAATTTTGCACATTAAACTATAAACGTTTCAAAATTATTCAATTAGAAATATCGGAAAGTGAAGCCTTGCATCACGAATTGAAAAATTCAAAACAAATCGAATAAGTTGTATATTAAAAACGCTTTCCAGAAACGAAATTATTAAGCATTCAAATCGGCACTCTTTTCGTCTGCATTTCAATGCATTAGAAAGCGGTGACATATTATGAAAGACGAAAACGCATTCGTTGAAGGGTAAAAATCACAAAAAGGTAATAAGTATTTTTATTTCTTCACTGCTGAATGGTAGGGTTCAAGGGCGATGGAAAAAACAGATACTGTGTGAATGCATTTCCTGGCAGCAGCGCATAGCTTTAAGTAAGGGGAAATGAGTCGCGCGCTTCCTTCTAGAAGCAAGAAGAATTCCGGAGTAGAATGTTACATCATTTCACATGGAGTCATGACAAATTCTACAAAAAGTTTAAATTCGCGTTAATTAGGTTTTAAAATTAATAATAATTACTATAATCAAACTGTTGTTTTCCCAATTAGAGTTTGTCTGAAATGAAACACCACTGCTTAAAAGCATTTTGTACCTTGCATTTCCTGCATTTTGGTTCTTGTTGAGCGAGTCCCATTTCATGAAAGTGTTTTTTGAAATAATAGTGCCTAGTACTGAAGCCCACAATTTTTGTATCTTCATTCTTGGAAACCTGAAAGTTTCAGAGGTGAATTTTATAGAAGAACTGTTAATCATATACATTTAGCATATTTTTGTCCTGGAATATTGCATCAAATTTTGTTCACAGCCTTTTTATTTCCAACAATGGCACCCAGATGAGACCTCATTCCAGGTTTCTTGTTCTCTCAGAACATTTACACATTCTAAGACAACATTTGATTTAATTTGGAAAGTTTTATAAGCTATAAAGGCTGCCTGACTGCCAATAAAAATAAGAATACGCTTACCATGGTAGCCCTTTTTTATGCTTATCTGTAGACAGATGGTGATAACTAAAACCTCAATCCAGAAGACTGTGGCAAACCTCCTAATGCCAGCAAAGAAACTTACTCTGTATTACACGCCATAAACTCCCAGTACTGAGAGATTGTTTTCTTTTCACCCATTTGTATACCAGACTAGATTATCATGTTTAATGTTAACTATTCCATTATTTTCTGCTAGGAAAGATTACCTTGAGTGGTCTGTCAAACACGTAAGTTCTCCCCATGGTGTCAGAGGGCATGATGAGAATAGGATTATAAACTTTCTTATTTACACTGATATGACATTTAACGGAAGGTTCCATTGATTTTGCAACTTCATTCTGTATGCTGCTGCAAATGAAGATGTCCAAAACAGTTAGGACTAAAGTAGTCTCCGGTGCACTTGTGACACACAAGTTTTCCTAACTTATCCTTCACAGTTTTCTGTTCCACATCACAGATGCATATGTAATGATAGGTCTGACAATCGCAGTGTATATCCGAAATATTTTTCGTTTTAAAGCTCAGTTTTTAGTAAGCATGCTTCAGCATATTATGTGATAATTTTTTTTTATTTAATTAATTTTACCATCACATGTTTATTCAAGTTGAGTTTTTGATCAAGGTTTAAACCTAAATACTTCACCTCAGAAATAACGCTGATTTGAACATAAAAAAGTTTTAGAATAAAAAGAAACGTTTTTATTTTGCGTGTATATGGTATCAGATTGGTCATCTGTGGATTTGCATGCAGATTCCTCTCATTGCATCAGCTACTTACATAGCTTAGTGCATTTTGCATTAGCTCACAGGTTATGTTAAAATCTTTACCAAGTATGAGTATGTCAATGTCATCTACATATTCTTCACTTTAGTAGCCTATGGTATTTAGATGTTTAGTTAAACTATCTACTACCAAGTCAAAAAGTAATGATGATAAAATACCTCCTTGTGGACAGCCTCTAGTAGTCTTCTTTTCATTTGTCTCATTGAAGATGTTCATTTAAATAATTCTATAAGAAAGAATGGTCTTAATCCACAAACATATTTTTGATCAATCCTCGTGTCTATAAAAGCATTAAGGATAGATAGATGAGGAGTATTATGAAAAGCATCTTGTTTATTTAGGAAAGTGGCTAAACTGAACTCTTTTCTGCGCTAGATGTGTTCATTCCTTGATTCTAATTCATGTAAAGCTATCACAGTAGGTTTTCCAGGTCGGTAGACAAATTGTAGATTGTGCAAGGAACTATTATTACTCAAGTATTCTCTAATTCGCCTATCAAGGATTTTCTGGATAATTTATATAAAGAACGAAGATAAACTGATTGTTATAAATGATTTAGCCTGGTCATAGTTATTTTTGCAGCCCTAGCAATAAATACTATCCTTGTCTTTTGCCACATTTTTGGAATGCATCTCAATGCAAGACTGGCGCTATATAATCTGGTCAGCACGGCATAAGATCTCTAGCTTTCTGCATCATTATGGGTAAAATTTCATCAGGTCCAGGGCTTTTGAATAGTTTAAAAGTACAAATAGCCCACTGAATTTTATCATAGTTGATAATATTTTTAGCATGAGTCCAATAATTTTGATAGATTCTTTTTAACGAGCCTATGTAATGATACCCCTTCTTGCTATTAATGTCTCAGGCTCCTTTAAATTAAGTTTTGGCTATGATTTCCAAAACCATACTTTCAGTATTAGCAAAATGACCATCCTTATCTTTTAAGGTGCTAATCAAAATTGTCTTTTCCCTTCTAAGATATCTTTTTATTCTGGCTAATTCAGAGATAGAATCTACCTCTTCGCAAAACTTCCTAAGAGTCTCCTTTGCTTCTTCTAACAATTTTGTTATAATTGGCTTTTCTTTTCTTTTTGTAATTATTGCCTCACCACTTTCTTTTGCCTTATTGAAGTTTTCTAACATTGACCCTCCTGGATTCTAAAGAGTTATTCCACCAAGGATGTTGGGTTTTGCTCTCATAGAACGGATTGGATGATTGTTGTTACATGAATCTTTACTGAGAGATTCTACCATAATTTCTAGATCTTTGTTGACTATAATATTATTGTCCTCCTAACGCAGGTCGAACCTCTAGCTCCTCTTGGAATTTCTTTCAGTTCGTCCTCAAAGGGTTTCTGAAACTACGACGGAGATTTATATTAGACAGTTAATATCGAGATGAATGCTTTGATAGTCTGAACCTGAAGGTCTTCCATCATCTTTATATTTTTATTAACAAGCGATGTAAGTCTGCAGAATAACCTTTGATGGAGTGGTTGAGGCAATCCGAATTGCCTTTAAACAACTAGTAGCTCTTCCTGGTGTTTTTGATAGAGTGGCTCTGTTCTCTGATTCACAGGCTGCAATTCCGGACATAAGCTCAATCTCTCTCCCATCTTGTGAAAATCTCTATATCCAGGAGCTCTTGGGAATTTTGACGTCACAAAGGAAACGTGTTTTGTTCCAGTGGGTACCTAAGCATCGTGGCATCAATGAAAACGAGCAAGAGGACTTCTCCAGCTTACACACAGATATTTCTTATCACACTTACACCTAAAACAAGTTTTTAAGAGAATCTAAGCTTCTAAACTACAAGAAAGGATAAAGGGAAAAGGTGGACATACGACCTTCTGAACAATCCTGATGGTCCATGCCGTGAAGTTGTGGTACATTTTCGACTCCAGGTCGGTCACGACTGACTGGATGAACACTTGTCAGCTCAGAAACTTGGCAAAGCCCATGAATAGGTCCCACCTCCACCGCTGTGCTTCACTGCATGGCAGTTCTGAATCATCACTTTACTGACAAGCCTTTCGGGGCAATGACTCCGGTCATCTCGTTTACGTTTATGTAATGTATTCACTTGTCCTGCCCTCGTCTCATGTCCATTTTTTCACGTTTTTCGTGTTATTCCTTGTATTTGCCCTGCCACTAATAAATAGCAGCTACATTACATAATTCTTAAACCTTCCAATGTTTTCAAATTATTTACTAAAAATTTGACTGATTGTAAAAATTTATAAATAAATAATAATGCAAGTAAAGTTAGTTACTTATAAAAATTAATTTACTGAGTAGCAATGAGAATTTAAAGATATAAATACGCTCAGAATTAAAAATAAAGTATACAGTTTTAAAAATAAAGCATTAGACATTCATTTAAAACAGTCAACCATTATGATGCACTCACACTATAAGAATCAAATTTACTGTCACATTATGGTATTTGTTGCGTTTTGTTCGTCTAAATTTTCAGTAATTCCTTAAGAAGTTTTGTTACCACATGTGTCTGTGTCTAGAAGGGGGGGGGCTCGTAGTAAAACATGGTAGAATGGCATTTTCCTCATCGTGTTCAGAATATGATGGGCGATTCCGCCTCAGAAAGACGGGTTCAAAACCTCTTTGCATTTCAAAAGTCCGCCGCCATAGGGAGGAGACCTCGTTATTCAACTGTTGATCCCTTGGGTAGGCAAAAATAAATTGCCTGAAGTATATTTTGCAACTTGTAAAATGTGAGAATATATATGATGCGTGTTAAACTAAGAAATGTTAAGCAGTTGAGGGAAAAAAAAGATTTATTTGAAATATCAAAGCAGACCATAAGAAAAGATGAATACTTCTTTTATACTTTCATAAAAGCAAAATCTTAACTGTATATAAATTTAAACATTAACCGCTTGCAAAATCGCTTGGCCAGTTTATCAGTTAAAAAACTGAAAGTGCTTCAGTACGAAAGCCCTAATGTAACGCTCTTAATAAACCGTACATTCGGATGATTCTGAATGCCAAGTGCTAAACATATAGCTGCTCTTGCCTCAATACTGTAGTATGCTGTGCTTCTCCAGTTAGCCCATGCATATAAAACGTGATTATCTATTATTGTGTAGTGCATCAAATCTTCCTATGTTCGTTTGCTTTTGAACGCGCAACGAGGTGCAGTGCCTAGTACCACACGCACTGCAGGAATGCAAGCAAACCATATTCAGCATAATATTTGAATACATTATAAATAATATTTATTATATATTATATAAAGATAGGTAGACAAGTGCAAAAAATTATTGTCTCTCATAATTTTGCCAGGGTGTGCACTACACACCCTGAACATAAGGACCGCATGCCACTGCCGCGAGTTATATATTTATAATAATATTAATCATATAAAAAAATTATTAAGAAATGGGATACATAAGAAATACCTTACACATATTCATTCATTTTATTTGAGAAGAAATTTTTTGCAGGTTATGTTTCTTATTGATTATGAGAAGCACATTTTAAGGCTTTCTAAAGAAATTTTTTTATTTATATTTTAATTATATTCTGACCAGCTTTCATTAAATATTTTAAGATATTTTGCATATATACACAAAATTTGTTGTATTAAATAATGATATTCAACTACAAATCTTGCGTGAGCTTAATATGCAAAATTTTAAAAATTATAATAATTGAAAACAATTTAATTTTTTTTAATTCTTGAAAATTTTGTAATTTTTTAAAAAATTTTAAAAGTTTAAAAAATTTTAATTTGAAGGACATTGTTACCACGACATATTTAAGTGCCCTAGCCTACACTATAGAACACAACGGATCTTCGGTTGGGTCGAGATTCGAACTCGCTACCTTCCTATAACGAAAGGAAACGCCTTAACCAAAAATTTTTTAATTATTGATATCCATTACTATTAGAATTTTTAGTATATATCCTAGAACATAATTGCAATAATTATACAACTTAACGAATTTAAACAGTCTCAATAAATTTCGTTATTTATTAATAAATGGTAATTTAATTTAGAAATTTTAAATTATAATTGAAAAAATAAATCATGTGCATTTTTTCTGTTAAAGATATTGCTTGTTTATTTCTGTAAAAATATTATCTACCAAACGAATTTCTTTTTTCTGAACAGAAACTAAACATGTTTAATTAAAATATGAGAGATATTTCATATTATTTTTAAAGTGTATCAAAAATTCACTTTTTTGCTGATTGGAAACATATTTTTCACTCTTAAAGCTAATTTTTTGCACTATATGGAGCAAAATTACTCATTTCCATTAAATGGTAAAATTTGTGTGAGTTACATTTTTAAATCTGTTTCAATTCTTAAAATATGTTTCGGCAATTCAAAAAAGAAACAAGACATTTTCTTATTTTTCACACTGGTAAAAGCACCAAAATGATGCAGGAAAGTAACATAATTATATTGGTTGCTTTCTATTCTCCCATTTTATTTCATGTAAATTGGAAACGCAGAACACTGTGTTACGAAATCCATCCAAATTGAAAAGATGTTAAAATCCGAAAACCTTGAACATGTAACAGTTTAAATGAACGAAAAAGATTTAATGTTGACTGTACCAAAATAAACCGAATAAAACGCTCGACTATTCTACTGTGTTTCCGACCACTTGCTTACGCCGTTTCGTTGTTTTTATTTGCTAATCATGTTGGGTTTATGGGAAGACAGAGGTATAGGAGCTCAGGCTTACCAGAATTTTGCGGTTTAAACCAAAGAAAATAGATGGAAAGTAACTGCGGTGGGAAATAGACTCTTGCTCTCTCATTATTTGTTATGCCTTGTTAAATAAATTTGTTATTGGATTGTTGAAAAAGGTTGGTTTGTCTCCTTTTTTTATACAATAGTAGGAGCAAAAACTAAACGTTTTAAATAGATAAAAGAAACACATACATTGTCGATCAGAGGAAGTCGTTTAACCAGCAGCCGTTGAAAGATATCAAGTTACCGTTGAATTGATTCCCCACGCTTTTGTGGACTGTCAAACAGAAAAACCCAGCACAATGTCTGTTGCGTCAATAGTTTTAAATCGTAGAAAGGCTAATATAAAGGGACAGTTAACGAAAATAGTTTCGTCCCTTTCTGAAGAGAGTGTTTTGATGGCAAAATTGGATAAGTTGCAAAAAGTACCCCACAAAACTAGATGTGTAGGCCATATGGATAAATGTAGCAAATCTAAACACTTATTTGTAAGTAACAAAAATGCAAAGTGAATTTTATATGAAAAATATCATCACTTGTCTAAATGCGACGTAATTTTAAAATTTGTTCTTCAAATAACATATGAATTTGTGAGAAAGCATAAAGTGAGTTTTGAGTAGTAAACATTTAATTAAATCTTGTTCATTACAATATTCATTGTAACTGAAGACATTCATCATTATTGCATTATAAGACTGAAAATAATTCTGTGGTTAGTGCCTCAGATTCTAAAGGTAAAAGTGACGCTAATCAAAATAATGATGTAAGGTCAAATATGGTGCCTCAAAACAGTAGCTCAGAAATTCACTTCCTGTGTAAGGAGGGAGAAAGAAATTGTCCTAGAGACTATATTTTAGAAAGTAATGGGGTCTGCTTGCCTTGACTGTGGCTGCTCTCGCTAGCACCACTTCGTTTCCAGATTTAATGGATTAACGTAAAGAAAAAATTCATATCGCAGTCTTATGGTTCAGTAGGAATTCTGTCAGAGAAAAAATTGAGTGTTCTTATTTCAAACAAAAAATAATTCTTTTTCTGCTCACTTCGAATGTTTGATAGTACTAAAAATTGCAAATGTTGTGCCAAATCAATATTTAGAAGTAAATAAATTATATATATATACATATATATTCCTAAAAATGTAACATTAGCTGATGCTAATTTCTTTAAGCCAGGAAAATTTAATTTATGGGTGCAGATTTATTTTGGTCTCTTTTAAGAGAAGGTAAGATATATTTATCTCTTATTTTGCAAAATACTGTACTTCGGGATATATTGTCAGTGGCGCTTTTAAAAAAAAAGACTTTTGATAAATATTGTGGTTTAGTAAAAACTGATAGTTTAGAAAAAGAAATGTCCATAAATTTTTGGAAATTGAAAATATTTCTGATTTTTTAAACTTAAAAACTAAAGAAGAGGTTAAGTGTGAGGAGCAATTTTTAAAACCAACAGTAGAGACAAAAATAGAAAATTCACTGTCGATCTTCCTTTAAAGGCAAAGTTGAAGAGTTAGGAGATTCGCGAAATAACGCAAATTTTAGGTTAAATAACTAATGGAAAAAATTAAATAAAAATCCGAAGATGTCAGATTTATATATAAATTTTATGCGAGAATATGAATCTCTTAGTCACATGGTAGAAAATAAAGCTGATTAGGAAAAGATTTAGATATTTCTTGCCACACCATCCAGTTTATAATGCTAATAGTAGTACGACAAAATTAAGAGTCCTCTTTGATACATCAAATGTTTTTTTTTTTTTTTTACTAGTTCTGTAATTTTTTTTAATAATTGTCTGATGAATGGAGGAATTGTACAAGAGAATTTATTTTCGATATTGTTGCGTTTTAGAAAGCATAAAATAGCTTTCACATTGGATGTAAAATAGGATGTATCGACAAATTTGAGTTAATCCCAGGCATTGTCATTTGCATAATTTGGAAAAGTTTAAATAAAGATATCAAACAATATGAATTACGTAGTGTGACATATGGTACAAAATGTGCTTCTTATATGGCTACTAGAGTCTTGAAGCAATTAGCTTTAGATGAATAAATTAACTATCCAATTGCATCATCTGTAACATTAAAGGACTCTTATGCAAATGATATACAATCAGGTGCTGGAAAATATTCATTCAGCAAGTGCTTTGCAAAATGAACTGATAGCCCTATTAAATGCAGGAGGAATGGAGCTCCATAAAGGATGTTCTAATAAAGTTGAACTTTTGAAGACCAAAAATACCAGTTTGACAATTCAGAAAAAGAAATTGTTAAGACTCTGGATGTGAGATGGAATCCAAAAAAGGATTATTTTTTGTTTTACAACAAGTCCCTCTGAAGAAAATGAATCAGAAAAACGTTCGTTTTTGGTATTGCAATAGGCAAAATTATTTTATCCATTAAGGATTGTTGGACCAGTTATTGTGCAAGATAAAATTTTTCTTCAAAAATTGTGGAATTTGAAATTAGACTGAGACACAAAATTACCTGCGAATGGAAAAAGGCTTGGAGGAAATTTCTGAATGCTTTACCTGAATTAAAAAACCTTAAAAGAGATCTATATCTGCAAACAACTTCACCTTCAAGAATAGAACTGCACGGATTCTCTGATGCGTCAAAGGATGCCTATGGAGCTGTTATCTACCTTCGTTGTGTGGTTGAATCTAACAAAACTTTAGTCACTCTATTGTGTAGCAAGTCCAAAGTTGCTCCAATAAAAGCAATGACAATTATTACTCGTTCAGAGTTGTGTGGGGCTGAATTACTCTCCAGACTTGTCGAAAAAACGATAAATTCTTTGAATATTCACTTTTCATGTGTATTCTTATACACAGAATAAACAATTGTATTTGCATGGCTGAAAACATCATAGAGTTGAACGAATTCAAAACTTCACTACAGACTATTTGTGGCAAAATGGGAAGACAAAGAGCAATCCTGCTGATCTCCTGTTCCGGGGTGTTAGTCCAGATCAGATCAAATTCCAGACTCTTTAGTGGCATGGGCCAGAATTCCTTCATGAATAGACACTTGTGATCCAAAGCGAACATTTTTCAACTTCAGACAGTCAATACATGGATGAGTTCAAGAAAATGGACTTGAATATAGATGTAGTGGAAGCTTCTTCTGTGAACTCTATAAAATCACTAATGATTTTAATAAACTACTTCGTATTGTGAGTTTTATTTTCAGTTCATTGATAACTGCAGAGATTCTTCCAAGAGAAAGAGAAAAGACCACTGCAATTACCTGAATTGGAAAACGCCTTGTAAAGCAAGTTCAAACCACTTCCTTTAAAGAGGACATTAAAAATTTAAGTTAGGGTAAGGCTGCAACCAGTAAGGTAAGAAATTTGAACCCCTTCCTAAATAGAAAAAAGAGTGTGTGGTCGGCTCCGAAATTGTGAAATTGCTGACGCTCAAAAGCAGGTCATAAGTTGACAAACATGATTGTAGAAAATATTCATGAAAAGTATTTACATGTTGATTTTCAAGAATATTTTTATCTTGTGCGCCACATAATTTGGGCCAATTAATGGTCGATCATTTGTAGAAAAATTGTCCACATCTGTATCACCTATTTAAAGATAAAACCAGTTTTAGAACAGCAAATTATGGGTGAATTGCCTAAATAACGAGTAAATGTAAATTTAGTATTTAATTGCATGAGTATTGACTTTTGCAGAGCTCTTTTCATTAAATATAGAGGTGAACGTAAAGGAATATTTCAAAAGATAAATGTTTGTATTTTTATTTGTATGGTTAAAAAGACTATACGTTTAGATATTATTAATGAATTATCTACTGAAGCATTAATTGCTACTTTAAAAAAATTTATTTCTAGGAGAGGTAAACCACAAAAAAATAATGTGTGATAATATTACAAATTTCAAGGGTGCCAGTAAAGAACTTTAAAAATTTTACAGAATAGTTTGTAACCATGACAGTAGTTTAACTTTTTATTGAATAAAATTATAGAATGGAAATTTCTGCCTCCAAAAGCTCCAAATTTTGGAAGTCTATCGGAAGCTGAAATCAAGTGTTTTAAGTATCATTTAAAACGTGTTGTTGAAGATACAAAATTGACTATTGATGAATTTCTTACTATTGTTACACAAATAGAAAGAATTCTAAATTCCCGTCCATTAACTCTTTTAACTAACGATATTAAAGACTTTGAAATCTTGACTGCTGGGTATTTTTTAATTGGTCACCCTATTAATAGCATTATTGAATCAGATATATCAGAGGTCGAAAGTGATCGATTAGATTTGTGGAAAAAATGCACTAAAATGCTTCAAGAATCGTGGAAGCGATGGCAAATCACTTATTTAAATAATCTACAGCTGCGTAATCACTAGATGATTGTTAAAGACAACATTAAAGTCGGTGACATGGTTGTCATCAAAGAGGACAAATTACCTACATGTTCATGGAAAATAGGCAGAATTATTAAAGTTTATTATGGTAAAGATAATTTAGTGAGAGTGGTAAAATTAAAAACTAATAATGGTGTATTTAAACGAACAATATCTAAAATTGCAATTTTACCTATAGACGGGTGACTGTCAGGGCTAGGGAGAGAGAAGGGCTCCCCAAAACTGACACCGGAAATAGCCGTCGATGACGTAGTCAGGCATCGAAGGAGATATAAGATGCCTGCAGTTTCTAAGCAAAATATTTATTTTTTACTTTACAGTTCATTTTGTTTTAAATCAGAGTGATAAAAACTACAAATGCCTCTCAAATATTCAGTAAATTTGCAATTATTATTTAATAAACTTAAAAAAATTATAATTAATATTAAAATTAATTTAAAATTGTATAACCAATATAAAAATATATTTACCTATTAGCTTCAGTTTATCTTGATTTTTTTACTATTGACCCATTTTTTGTCTTTTTGTTGAGTTTTATTATGAAATACTCTATTGCTGCATTTCTATTTAAATACCTAATTCGTACAAATGTTCTCAAGCGACAAAGAAGTTTAATTGCTTTTCGATTTACAGTAGGAAAAGAAGACTCTGTTTCATTTATTAATGTTGCTATGACATTTTTCCCTTTAAAAAATGTGTCGGCATGAAATTTGCGAAACATTTGTTTTATAGTTTCAATTCCTGCTTTTGTTGGAACAGTAAGTCTCTGAGCAGAAATTAAATTAATCCACTCGGAATGATTGGGCATATCGACTGAATTTCTCGATATAGTTCCAAGTGAATTATCTTTAATTTTATAAACAATATAGCCCGCCACATAAGCCATAGATTCTTTTTCAAATGGAGATATATCACAATTTGGACTGGAAGAGGCAAGTTCATTTTCCCAAGATAAAGGTAAGGGATTTATTAAGAATTCACGATTTAATTCATCATCTTGAGAATCAAAAGAATTGATAATTTCTTGACGTTCTTTTACATTAAATGGAGAGTCTAACATTTCACTTGTTAAATGAACGTCTGGTCCATTTTCTAAAGAGATTATTTTCGGTAACATTTTAGGTAATTTATTTGTGAGGAATAATTTTTTAAGCGAAAAATTATTTCAGAAGCAGAAGGATGGTCACTGAATCTCCAGAGACCTCTAATTGGGCTGAAGAGGCTTTCGAGCGCATCTTGAGTAAATCTACTTGTTAAAATATAATTTTATAGATTTTAAGTCTTCATATAATCCATAAAGAGAATGAATTGAAATAATAATCCCTTTCTGAAAAGGCAAAATCGATTTTTTTCCAAATACACGTAAATTGAAAAACTTCCTTCTTGATTGCGTTTAAAGTTTCTTTTTGAGTATCAAAATATTTTTGCATTTCAAAAGCAGCTTTTAAAGGCTTGTTACTGGGAGGTATTGGTACGGAACTGTTCATAATATCAAATAAATTATTGATTAATGAAAAAAATGCAACTGCTTTAGTATAGTGAAATGTATTATAGCTTTAGCAGTAGTTTCCAAAAATAAAGTCTTTGCAGGTGTAACCCTTTGTCTTTCATTTCCTTTAATAGTTAGAAGTTTATGGCTTCAGTTAATGGCAAATTTTTATTTCCCTGACATCTTTATTCAATACCTCATTTAATATTATAGAATTTAATATTATTCTGTCACGCAAAACTAAATAACTATCTAAAAAAGGGTACCTCAATAACTTGATATAATGAGGCATATCAGCGAAAACCCATATCTTCCTTGAATCTTTTGAAGAATGAAGAAAACACGATTTGTCAATAGTTATTTCCAGTTCTTTCCATAAGGTATGACACCCGCCAAGATCCGAAATTATTGCTTGAACTTGAACACCAGTGATTTCAACTTCTTCTATTACAGTAAATAAATTTTTTATTATTCATTTTCTAGTCGAAATCAAAAAATATTGTCTCTTTCCACGGGAAAATTAATCCTCTCAATAAAATAATTTGAGCTTTACAAAATGGACCTAATCTGTCATACAATGAAGAGTCGTAACACAATTTCGAATCTATGTGCATTTCGTCAAAACTCAAAGATCTTTTCCAAATCGCTCAAAGTTTCGCAATTTCTTTTCATCAATAACATTACATCTTTAAGAATTCCAGGCATGCAACTGAACTTGGAACACCATCTTTTCAAAGTACGTGCACTTGGCATACTTAATCCTATTTTATTTCGCCAAAAATCGTAAGATTTTGAAGATAATGACCGAATCAAAATACATTTTGAAATAGTGTCAGATGACCATTTAATTCCTAATTTATTTTCTTCATCTTCACGCTTATAAGGGAATAAATTATATATCCCCATCTTTCAAAATTTAACGTTCTCCTTTTGAAGTAATTTATTTTCATTTTTAATTTTTGTATCTCATTTAAAAGCAATTTTTTTATTTAATTTCATTCTTTTAATTATTCTTGTTGATGAAGTTCGATTTCTTTTTTGCTCATTTTTAAGGAATTTCACTGTATTTTCTGAGCATAATATTCTTTTTTTTTAATTCTTCTATATTTTTTAATTATTTGCTGCGTTTAAGGCATTTAATGTGACCATCCCATTGATTTTCTGTTTCACATATATATCACATACATCTGTATATATTTTCTGTATGTGTGTGGACTCAGACACTCAATTCTTTCAATAGCTTCTACTAATCTTCTTCTTTTCGTTTGTCTCTGTTCTCTTTAAGTATTTCGAATTATATTTAAAGCCGGTAATTTAAGATTAGGCAGAACCGTCGATTTTAATATTTTTCTCTCTGGCAATCGATTTTGCATGTCGTCCATATATTCAATCAAATCAAAATGCTCACTGCACACTCTAGTATTCTTGATGTTGATTTTATCACTTGTTGGACATCTTGAAACCCATTCCTTCGAATGCATTTGATTTTCTTTTCGATATCAATGAGATATTATGTGTTTTCCTTTTGTATTTTGATACGTATTTGAACACGTAGCAACAGCACACGATGCCATGTTTTCCCCGTTAAAAAACACTCTTGCTTAAAATGAAAACAAGCCAAAATGAATGAGAAAATGGCGATCAGACAGACACCAGCTAGCATAGAAAATGCCAGCCAGTCGATGCCCTCTCTGGTAACGAGGCGGCATGCGACTTTCTGTTTTCCCTAGACCTGGGTGAATGTATTTTGTGCTGCTTTATTATTTTTTGCTTGTTATCATACATAAAATTTTTATTACTTTTTATATGTTTATATTATGTGTGGATGTTTGTTTTGCTAATGTAAATAATTAAAATGTGGAATTAGAAAAAAATATAGCCTTAAACTCTTTTTAAATGTTAAGTAATAGTATTAATATTTACATATTGTATTTTATTGCTTTTTATGCACTCCGCCTAACTTAATTGAAATAGATTTTTCAACGGGGAAGTATGTTTACTCCGTTTTATAGTTTTTTGTTACTCATGTTGCGTAGATGGGGAGGTAGAGGTATGGCACCTTAGGGTTGACATTTTGGAATTCAAAGGAACAAGCCCTTAAGCCCATGATAGGATTTTGTTGGGTTTAACACATGATAAGATTTTTGTTGGAAAACTGGTATTTTGAAAAAGTTGTACCGTGTGTGGGGAAGATTGATAGGCTCAGGAAAATTCAATCAAGCTTTGATTTTTCTTCCAACAGGGGTTAGTAACAGGAAGTAAACAATTGCTTCCTGTTGTCAAGTGTCTGTTCCCACAGGATTGCAAATTATTTCTTGGCGACACTTGGGAAAATTAATATTTGAAACTTCTCATTAACTGAAACTTAGATTCCCGTCTTACAAAACGTCACTAATATTAGATCCAGTTTTTAAAAATGTCCATAAAGCAAATATTGTCAGAATTTATTAAGTCTATAAAGTTTGTGGCAAATAATGAGTATCGATTACACAAATAAAATAAAAAGAAAGTTAGCTTACGAAAAATTATTAGAAATATATAAAAAGATAGCTGAAAAGACTTCAATTAGCGAAGTAAAGAAAAAATTAATGCCCTCCGTAGTACGTATAAAAGAGAAAAATCAATGAATAGAAAAAAGTGGAGTAAGCACACGGAGGGTGTACATGTACCGTCTTTGTGGTACTTTGAATATTTAGTCTTTCTGGACAAAATTGCAACTCCACGTGCTGGAGTATCTTCCATGAATTTGGATACAAGTTTTGTTGAGAATGGTGATGAAATAAGTTGCATTAATTTATTTTGTAAAATTATTCTCTACTTGAATGAATATATATAATTTCACATTTAACCTAAAATTTACCTACGAAATTTTATAAGTTTTATTAGAAAACATATTTTTTTATTTCAAAATGCTTACAAATCTTCAAAATGGACATTTTAAAATTTTAATTTTCTATATTTTTAAATATGGATTAAGTTTAAACAATAATATAAAGGTATTAGTTGAGATTATTCTGTTGTTCTCTTTAAATATGTTGTTCTCTTTAAATATGTAATTTCTTTTTATTTCATCTCAATATTCTTTATACAATTAAAGAATAATAAAATTAAATAATTAAAAATAATAATAAAAGAAAATAATTTACATTTAAACGAAATTGAAATTAAATCCACTTTTAGTTATGATTTTCTTTTGATAAATATTGATTTGTTTCCATTTTATTTAAAAACCATCTAAGAATACTTGGATAATAGACAAGAAATTAATTATTGATTTTATATCTACTAATAAAATATACAACATATGACTAAAGACTTTTTTAATCGATAGATAAACTTTTTGATGTACTAATGTGGCTCTTTAATTAATAAAAATTATGGAAATGCGCATAATTTTTATGGAGATGCATATAAAAACTGAAGGGATCTCGCGTCTTCCTCTTTTACACATGCCTTTTTTACCCTTTGATAATTTCCCAGAATTTGATTACATATATTTATGTGTGTTTATATAATATTCATAATACAGTTGCAAAATATATTTGATGTACTAATTTCAGTAATAAAACTAACAAATTAATTAGCACTTTTATTACTATCTAAACATGAACTTTTAAAATTTAATTACTTTATTTAGGATAAAATCAAAGCGTCTTGCCTTCATTGGAAACAAAACAATGGCCTCCAATGAGTTTCGCTTCATCGAAATAATTTCTTTGTTGCCTTATTTCTAATCCAGTTCATTTTACCTTAAATCTAATTGCACCGAGCCAGTTTCTTCATCTTCTTGCTCTAAGCTGGAATCACTGTTCCTTCTTAAGAAATTGTGCAAAACACAGGTTACTTGCACTATTTTTTCTATAACTTCAACACTTAAATTTATTGCTGTGTGATATATCCTAAATCTGTTGGTTAATATGCCAAAAGCATTTTCTACCGCTCTTCGAGCTCTACTGAGCCTGTAATTAAATTTTTTTTCTTTTCTTTACCATTGAGTTCTTGTTGAGGAAATGACGTAAAGGAAAAGCTTCATTACCTATGACAGCAAAAGGAAGCTCGTTATCTTCTGAAGTGGGCAATTTTAGTAATGTTCTGAAATGTGCTGTAACTAGAGGAATGCACTCAGAATTAGTATCATCGATGTCTACAAAACATTTTTTACTCACTTTTCGGAGATTCATTTCCAGGTGAGGTAGTTGCAGCGTTGTTTATTCAGATAATGCTAAAACATTTAAGGTTGCAAACCGGGATTTCTTCAACATTTTAAAAGATTCAGAATTTAAAGATTTCCTTTCATATCGTGAGATTAGATGGAAATACGTTGAAAGAGCTCTCTGGTGGGGCGCATTTTATGAACAGCTCTTGAAATCAGTAAAAGATCTACTCAGAAATATTCTTGGAAAGGCTCTCCTCACATTCAAGGAACTAGCAACGATTATGACTGAACTCGAATATGTAATCAACTCGAGACCTTTATCTTATGTAACAGATAAATTTTTTGAACCCGATCCTTTAATACCCCTTGACTTCGTGTAATATGGAAGAAAAAATCATGGTTATCCTTTTCACTATTCTGAATTAGCAAATAGTCTGTCAAATAGAAAATCTTTAATCAAGAGAAAGCAATACCAAACTGTTCTTTCGGAACATTTTCACCGATCAAATGGAAAGAGCAATCAATACCATTTCAATATGAATGTTGTACATTGTTATAAGTCACCAAATGTTTACCCAGAAGGGAAGATTAATGATATTTGCTCGTCGAAGGATTCTCTAAATCCAAACTGTTATGGGACTTATAAATAGTTTAAGAAACTTTTCAATCTAGTGTGGACATGTTAGAGCCTGTGTTATTAAAACTAAAAAGAGACTTTTTAGAAAACCAGTACAATTGATATATCCTTTTCAAATGAACGAGTGAACTGGTTTTTATGTTTCCTTTATTGATATTTTGCAAAACTTATTTAAAATAGCTTTGTTTGTAATCGGAATTCTGTATATGTTTAGTTGTAATTTTTTTTTTTTTTTTTTTTTTTTTTTTTTACTATATTTTAAATGTTTATAAATTTTAATGTTGATAAAATTTAGTGATTTCTGAAATTTACAATTTTTCCTCTTTCTAATTGCAGTAATTTGTTCAAAGATTGAATAATTTGTTCGCCAACATTGAATAATTTTAATAATTACTGTAAAAGCTGTTTTATATAAATATTTGTGTTTAAATGTAGTTAAACAAACGAATCCACAGAAATCCACTGGGTTCTACCTGAACGCTAGAGGGCGTTCTTTGCAACTTATATATTTCTTATATAATTTTTTTAGTCTCACTTTTGTTTCTGCTCGCTATTGTAGAAGAGCTATGTTTCTCAGCTCGGGTCGAATTAATCGGTTAAAAGTATTTGTTATTTCTTTTATGTTATTAAATATTTGTTACATTTTCAATTGCGTATTCATTTAGAGTGTCTTTGCCGGAACCTACTTAGTTTTTTGTCAGGAGGGTCAACCAAGAAGTGTTGTGAAAGGAATATTAATTTTTACATCCTCAATGAATCATCTACAATTTATATGAAGTTGAGAATACTTGTATGAGATGGTAACAAACATTCTTAAAAACTTAAAATTTTAAAATTATACTACAAAATAGATTTTTTATGTATCAATTAATTTATGTAAGATTTTCAACATAAAAATTTATTAAAATTTCTATAAACCAATTTTATCTTTATCTTGAGTTATATTATTAACACTTGACTGTTTTTGGAATTCAAATAGAGTTTCTGTGATTATATTAAAATAAATAAGATATTAAGTCAATATTATCAATGTCACAGTTTTATTCACAATTGTTTTCGTAACTGGAATAACATGTGGGCTTGACTTTGATAAAAATCGATTAACAATGAGGAAATCAAATTGTTCATTTATGTTATAAAATCGGACACGAAATGTTTTCCACATACATAAGAAAATTTCCCTATTCGGGGGGTAAAATATTTTTATTTTAGTCTTGTTGAACTTCCATGAAAAGTTGAAATTAAATTGTATAATATTCAGTTCGAGCTGATAACAAAAGTAAAGGAATAATTGGTTAAGATCTGCTTAATAATTAGTAATACCTCTTTGTTCAAACAAAAGCAAAAGTGCAAACACATTGTTTTCCTGAGTCAAGATGAACTGTCACTTTTTAAAATAATTGTTAACTAAGCCAAATGGTTTCATGTCCTAAAGTTGAAACACATATTTGGAATATACAGTACTCCTAATATTTTTATTGTAAAAACTTGCGTGTAAGAGAGGCAGTAAAACGACATCTTCTGCAATGCAACAACAGTGCTGAGCTATCCAGTGCAACCAGGACTCGAGGGAGGGAGCACTCACTCCAAGTAAAGACTCTTTCATATGTTTGGAAAGTATTTTCCTCCAATGCAAGAGAACTAATTTAGAATGGGATTTTTTTTTTATATAGTTCATTTAAGTAATTTTAAAATTCAGATACTAGAATAAAATGTGTGTAATTAACTAAGCCGAATCATTTGATCTTCGATTCCACAGCTCGGAAGTTCGATTCCCACTATGGACTTCAATATTTGCAGCAGTTCTGAGTCCAGTTTGAAGTGTTGGTACCTATCTAATTAGCTCTTGGTGCAAAAAATTAGCATTGAATAATAAACCTAAAATTATCAGGAATGCTAGACATTATTCTCAAAATGAAATAAAATATGTCACATAGTATGTAGTACATATAAACGAGATACAAATAAAAACTAAGGAAGAAATGAAATGAAAAAGCGTAAGGAGACATAGTATCAGCTAGTCAAAATGACCATTCTTTTGTAACATATACGAAAATTCTTTGTGCAGTTTCTCCGACGAGTGTCGCTGCAAATAAAGAAAGGTACATCAGAACATATCAAAAATTACATTCTCATAATAGTATATATATATATATATATATAAATTAATATAACATAACAATGAAAAGAATAAAATAAGGGAGAAGATATTAATTTTTTAAATTTTTTCTCTGATTGGATTAATTTAATATTCACTCGCTTTCTCAAATTCTCCATCGTTTTACCAAAAACTGCATTATTCATTAACTTAAACAGATCCTTCTCGAAAACCGTTTTGGCGAGTTTTCTTTTCTCTGTATTGAAGTCAACATATGGTTTTAACCATGGAGTTTGACGAAATTTTAATATTCTGTGAAGTTTTGTTATCCTCATACCAAGACTCAAATATAATTTAAGGTTACGATAGTGAAGAATATATTTCATTTTGCTGCTTAGGTTTGGTGCTAATTTTATTTGTTTTTCATTTGTAGTTATGTTCATATCAACTGCAAGATCTAAACAATATTGTGACAGCATTGAATTTGTAATTTCTATTTTTTCAGCTGCTAAAGGATAGTCATTGTGTTCGATATGGAGGGCATCTGGATACTCCAAATCTGCTTCAATGACATAACCAAACATATCGTTGTCACTTATTTCCATAGGCTTAAAATTTTTTATTTCATCCTCATTTAACCATTCAAAGTCAGACACTGGAAGTGGTTGACTTAACATAACCATACAAGTTATTGGCGTCAAGATGTATGATAAATTTGCTAGGTTTTTCAGGGTTAAAATTGGGTAAAAATTTGTTATTTGCTTCACTAAATCTTTTTGAAATAACACTGATGCCTCCTCTGATTCCCTCTTCAAAAAATAAATACATATCTGGATCCGTTAGAAGTTCTAAAGTTATGGAAGTTTTCTTTAGCGCGGCATTCCAAGCAAATGAAGGCAATGTAATTGAATGGGCGGGATCTAAATCATAATAATCGAGACATAACTTTCTAAAATTTTCAAATATGTCCGCTAGTAATAAAATATCTGTTTTTATATATAAATCATGATAATCTCCCAAATTTTGTATATTTAATTTTTCCCATACACGTTTAGCATGTTCATAATCCTCATTTGATATATCCTCACATTTTATGTTGTCATAAAATGATTGTTTAGGAGGTAAAGTAATTTCCTTAAACTTCTCCTCACAGTCAATGTAACTGTATGGATAAACCCCTTTCCTAGCTAATAACTTTATTTCCTCATCCCTGAAATGTTCTCTCATTATGTGAAACTTTTCCATTTCCAAATTACCTGCAAGTTTTTCTAAAGAAGCCGGGAGAAACTGTAAAGAATCTATAAACTGCAAATCCCCTATACTAAAAGATATGTAACTTTGCATATTATTAGGAATACATTCTATGTCTTTATCTTTAAATTTCCCAATACTTTGCATTATTAGATGTGAATCATACCCTCTTAAGTTATGAAATATAACAGGTATCCTATTTCGAATTTTATAATTTAAGTTACAATTCGGATGTGCTGCCCCTCTATACTTCCCCGATATGTGACAATGATCTCTAACCCTTTCTAACGATAAAAACTCACCACAAATATAACAAGAAGTTGCATTATTAAAATTATTTCTATCTTCATTTGTAAAAATCATCTCTTTGTTTACTTTTAACATTTCTCTTATTTCATGTTCATCTATTAAAGATTGTAGAAAATGAGTGACAACATCACGCCCTCTGTAAATAACAGGTCCTTTAAAAGTCTTACCATCATTTCCAATTATTATGTATGCATATCCGCAAGGAATGTGATGAGATAAGATATTTTCATGCGACACTGATGGGGAATTTTCACAATTATCAGTCTTGACAATGAATGATTCGAAATCTGCGTAGATAATAAACGGAACACGCATTTGCATAAAAATACTTTTAAAACGACACCATTTGTTATCACTATTAGGATATATAACTCTCTGTGCATCATGTTTTCGACAAATTTCAGCATGTTTTTCTAAAATAATATTAGAAGAAAATCGTTGTAAGCAAAAGTTGCAATAGTAACTTTTACCTTTGTGTTTAGTTAAATGATTTAAAAGACTACTCATACTTTTAATATAACAATAATGACTTTGAGTTTCGTTACTCAGTAACAATAAATTAATGTGTCTTTCGAAATTAAATTTACTTATGTACAAGGGAATATCTCTTTTTCATAACCAAATACATTTATATTAATTTTGTTATTTTTTCAAATATTTTTACTTGATTTATTTGGGTAGGAAACTTAATACCTTGGGTATTAACTTTATTTTCATGCTCAATATATTTAGTAACTCGATGAGGGTTATTATCAACGGGAATAAACCTGCTAAAATCGACCATAAGAAGCACTTATTATCTGTATTTTCACATTTATAACTGCATGCTTTAAAGTTAATTCTTTAGGCAGAGGAATATAGCTAGAGGGTGATAAAGGTGAATATGTTCCAATATTTAGATCTAATTCGTTAATTTCATCAAGAATCCAACCACTTCCATGTCCTTCAAGAGTATCAAATGAAGATGAAATTTTGTTAATCCCTTATCAATACTTGAATCTAAATCTTCCTCAGAAAGATTTGTGAGGCAACTGCTTCTAAAATAACTTGATCAGGTTTCGATTTCTGTTTCTGATAAATATCTCTTAAAACTGCATTTGAGACTCATGTACCATTTAATACTATGCTTCAAAGTAATTTCTCTTTTCAAAATATTTTCAACTTCTTTCTTATGGGCAGTGAAAAATGTAGGCAAATCTTTTTCATCACCAGTGATCTTATAAACTGTTGCTGCGTTATTTAAAGCAAGTGGACAAGGATTTGCATCATTTTTCACTGCCCATAAGAAAGAAGTTGAAAATATTTTGAAAAGAGAAATTACTTTGAAGCATAGTATTAAATGGTACATGAGTCTCAAATGCAGTTTTAAGAGATATTTATCAGAAACAGAAATCGAAACCTGATCAAGTTATTTTAGAAGCAGTTGCCTCACAAATCTTTCTGAGGAAGATTTAGATTCAAGTATTGATAAGGGATTAACAAAAATTTCATCTTCATTTGATTCTTTTGAAGGACATGGAAGTGGTTGGATTCTTGATGAAATTAACGAATTAGATCTAAATATTGGAACATATTCACCTTTATCACCCTCTAGCTATATTCCTCTGCCTAAAGAATTAACTTTAAAGCATGCAGTTATAAATGTGAAAATACAGATAATAAGTGCTTCTTATGGTCGATTTTAGCAGGTTTATTCCCCGTTGATAATAACCCTCATCGAGTTACTAAATATATTGAGCATGAAAATAAAGTTAATACCCAAGGTATTAAGTTTCCTACCCAAATAAATCAAGTAAAAATATTTGAAAAAATAACAAAATTAATATAAATGTATTTGGTTATGAAAAAAGAGATATTCCCTTGTACATAAGTAAATTTAATTTCGAAAGACACATTAATTTATTGTTACTGAGTAACGAAACTCAAAGTCATTATTGTTATATTAAAAGTATGAGTAGTCTTTAAATCATTTAACTAAACACAAAGGTAAAAGTTACTATTGCAACTTTGCTTACAACGATTTTCTTCTAATATTATTTTAGAAAACATGCTGAAATTTGTCGAAAACATGATGCACAGAGAGTTATATATCTTAATAGTGATAACAAATGGTGTCGTTTTAAAAGTATTTTTATGCAAATGCGTGTTCCGTTTATTATCTACGCAGATTTCGAATCATTCATTGTCAAGACTGATAATTGTGAAAATTCCCATCAGTGTCGCATGAAAATATCTTATCTCATCACATTCCTTGCGGATATGCATACATAATAATTGGAAATGATGGTAAGACTTTTAAAGGACCTGTTATTTACAGAGGGCGTGATGTTGTCACTCATTTTCTACAATCTTTAATAGATGAACATGAAATAAGAGATATGTTAAAAGTAAACAAAGAGATGATTTTTACAAATGAAGATAGAAATAATTTTAATAATGCAACTTCTTGTTATATTTGTGGTGAGTTTTTATCGTTAGAAAGGGTTAGAGATCATTGTCACATATCGGGGAAGTATAGAGGGGCAGCACATCCGAATTGTAACTTAAATTATAAAATTCGAAATAGGATACCTGTTATATTTCATAACTTAAGAGGGTATGATTCACATCTAATAATGCAAAGTATTGGGAAATTTAAAGATAAAGACATAGAATGTATTCCTAATAATATGCAAAGTTACATATCTTTTTAGTATAGGGATTTGCAGTTTATAGATTCTTTACAGTTTCTCCCGGCTTCTTTAGAAAAACTTGCAGGTAATTTGGAAATGGAAAAGTTTCACATAATGAGAGAACATTTCAGGGATGAGGAAATAAAGTTATTAGCTAGGAAAGGAGTTTATCCATACAGTTACACTGACTGTGAGGAGAAGTTTAAGGAAATTACTTTACCTCCTAAACAATCATTTTATGACAACATAAAATGTGAGGATATATCAAATGAGGATTATGAACATGCTAAACGTGTATGGGAAAAATTAAATATACAAAATTTGGGAGATTATCATGATTTATATATAAAAACAGATATTTTATTACTAGCGGACATATTTGAAAATTTTAGAAAGTTATGTCTCGATTATTATGATTTAGATCCCGCCCATTCAATTACATTGCCTTCATTTGCTTGGAATGCCGCGCTAAAGAAAACTTCCATAACTTTAGAACTTCTAACAGATCCAGATATGTATTTATTTTTGAAGAGGGAATCAGAGGAGGCATCAGTGTTATTTCAAAAAGATTTAGTGAAGCAAATAACAAATTTTTACCCAATTTTAACCCTGAAAACCTAGCAAATTTATCATATATCTTGACGCCAATAACTTGTATGGTTATGTTAAGTCAACCACTTCCAGTGTCTGACTTTGAATGGTTAAATGAGGATGAAATAAAAATTTTAAGCCTATGGAAATAAGTGACAACGATATGTTTGGTTATGTCATTGAAGCAGATTTGGAGTATCCAGATGCCCTCCATATCGAACACAATGACTATCCTTTAGCAGCTGAAAATAGAAATTACAAATTCAATGCTGTCACAATATTGTTTAGATCTTGCAGTTGATATGAACATAACTACAAATGAAAAACAAATAAAATTAGCACCAAACCTAAGCAGCAAAGTGAAATATATTCTTCACTATCGTAACCTTAAATTATATTTGAGTCTTGGTATGAGGATAACAAAACTTCACAGAATATTAAAATTTCGTCAAATTCCATGGTTAAAACCATATGTTGATTTCAATACAGAGAAAAGAAAACTCGCCAAAACGGTTTTCGAGAAGGATCTGTTTAAGTTAATGAATAATGCAGTTTTTGGTAAAACGATGGAGAATTTGAGAAAGCGAGTGAATATTAAATTAATCCAATCAGAGAAAAAATTTTAAAAATTAATATCTTCTCCCTTATTTTATTCTTTTCAAATCTTCAATTCAGACTTAGTCGCTGTGCAGATGTATAAAGCAAAAACAATATTAAACAGACCAATATATGCAGGTTTTTCTGTGTTAGATATAAGTAAAATACTCATGTACGATTTTCATTACAATACAATTAGGAAAATATATGGTGATAAAGCTGAACTTTTATTCACTGATACAGATTCACTATGCTATGAGATTAAGACTGAAGATTTGTATCAAGATTTAGTACAACATCGAGATAAATTTGATTTTTCAGATTACCCCACAGATCACTTTCTTCATTCAAATTTAAATAAAAAGGTAATGGGTAAAATGAAAGATGAGTTAAATGGAACGGTTGCCAAACAATTTGTTGGTCTAAGATCAAAGATGTATAGCATTAAAATTGGTGATTGAGGCAAAAAAAAACTGCCAAGGGAATAAGTAAAATTGTTGTAAAGAGAACTCTTCATCACGAGGATTATTTCAATTGTCTTATGCAACGTAAATACAATAGGATTGATCAAATAAAAATATCAAATTTCAATCATAACTTATATACTGTTAAACAAAGGAAAATTGGTTTGTGTTGTTTTGATAATAAACGATATATTCTGGATGACGGAATTAGGACTTTAGCTTACGGAAACTGTAATATCTGAAAAAAATTATGTAATAAATAAATATGTATATATTTGTATAATGTATAATATTGTAAATAAATATGTAGAAATATGTATATATTAATAAATAAATATGTATATATTTTTAAATAGTCTACTCAATAAAAGTGCTTTTCTTTTAATCTTTTGTCCTCATGTTTTATTCACTAAGTTCACGTAATGGAATTTTTTGTCTATATAATTTGCATATGTTTACTTTATTATGCTTCTTTCTTTTTAGTGTTAAAATAAGATGTTATTGATTTAAACTACTAGTAATTTTAAAAATCAGTATAGCGGCATTTATATTTAAAATTTATATATAATTATGCAAAACCCTCCATTTAACTAAGCAATTGTATGTTTAAAAATGCTCAATACTTATTTAAAATACTTTTATTTTTAAAAATCAAGTATACCGACATTTATATTTACAATTTATATATTTATGCAAAACTCTCCATTTAACTAAACAATTGTATGTTTTAAAAATTCTCAATACTTATTTAAAGTCGAAAAAAATAATAGCGCAGTATGGAAATCGTTATTATCTCAAAAATGTTCACTTGGCAATAATTCTGGAATCTCTTATCACTTTTCATATCAGGTGGAGCTAACCATGATAAGGTTCTAACCCCAAGAAACCACCCGCTCCACATTACTAACACACCCCCTCCGCCTTACTACCACACCCCCACTCCGCGGATCCACTGCTCCACCTGTTCCAGAAACCCCAAATGTATACTACTCTCGTACCATTTTTTATTTTTAAAGGAATTTATTTATATATTTATGTATATATTATTTTATATTATGGGAATTTATTTTACATTTGAAGGATTGAGTTAAATTATTTTCTTTCTCATAACATTTTGTAAGAAGTATTTTTTTTTCTCCTTTGAATAACATCTCAAATTAAAGCATATTTTTCACTTACTGTGCTTGTAATATAGAATATTTGGAATTTAAATCTAGTTAGTATGCAAACCAAATGTTATAAAATGTGCAGCCTTTTCAAAGTAGATATCGTTTAGTTACACAAATGTCATAAAAGTTACTTTTATCCGTTTATTAATTTAGTAACCATCAAAGGATGATGTGGCTTTACATTTGCCTCTTTACGAGGATCCCCCCCCCCTCTCTCTAATAAGAGAAAAATTACCTAACTGTAGAAAATACGTTTTCTATGAATTATCCATTTACCGAGTATCGAATATCCCAATGCTTATTCTGGACACTTTTCAATCGACTTCAATAAGCAATGTCGCATGTGTATTTATTAAAAACGTTTTAACCTCAAAAGAACCAATAAATATTATTTATAAACATTAAGTTTTGAAATAAAATTTTTTGCAATTATATTTTGAAATTGAAAGTGGAACTCATTCATTTAATATACTATTCTCACGCAATTCTTTACATATAAGCAAAGATAAACCTTGGTAAAGAAACTGAACTGTTTGTATCGTCTCTGGCACTCGCTTCAACAGTTTTTAGAACTGAGCACTAAATCGTGCTAGGCCCTTTGTATTCATTCGGAGTTCAGCTTAAAGTGTACGTTTTGGTCTTATTGTGCAAAAAGCGAACGTTGAGCGACAGACCAACTACAAATCTGTCGAGAAAGACATGCTAGGAGAGTTTTTCCAACCAGGGTAAACATTCAGGCCTTCACTTCAGCCGTTCTTGGGTTCGAATCCCCCATCGGTCTTCGATGTGACTTTAGGTCCCGATCTAATCAGCCATCGCCTTCAAAAGAAAAAAGACCGTAGATTGATTGACAAGTTAGCTTCAAACCAGCCCACAAGATCGAACTTTCTCCAAAAGTAGTTTTTAGAGTCCTTTTTGTTTATTTGCATGCGGTATACCAAAATTTCAATCGAATTGGATCATAACTGATGAAATTATCAATAAAAAATTAAACAACTTGATAGGCGAACCCGTATTTTCGACTTTTTGTGCGTCATGTTGAATTAGTATTATGCCTATTCCCTATTTATTGTTACCAATTGGATTTACAAGTCCATTGCTTTTAAGTTTAATCTACATAATTTCTCTTATTGATTGGATAAAATGCTTGAGAGTTGTTTCCCTGCTTTGCCTTCATCGCTATCCTGAGCGCGCCTTGATTTCTATTAATTCTGAGGTCAGTTTTTTTCAATGGGCGCTATCTACCCACTGCAAAATAAAATTATATAAAAAATAAAAAACTTTTTATTTTTTAAATGTATTTATTTTTGAGTACAATTTTTAAGGCTGTATGCGTCAAGTTTTTTCGGATTTATATGTATTTTCTACAGAAATAGGTTTGAGTGTATATTCAAAGGTAAATGCATCAGGCTATTACTTTACGTAATGGATGTCATAACCAAAATTTTTAAATCACGCTTGTTTTTGTAAAATATTTTCTCTGTAAGATTTTCTTTGAATATTCCTTAATTCTCATAAATTATATTTTAATTTTTATTCGTGTGCATGTGTGTAACAAGCACATTCAATATATGAAACTAAATATGAGTAATAAAAATAATTTTACATTCATTAAATATGAAAAATTAAAGAAGAAAAACAAAAATATGCAAAATATTGAAATCAGTAGAGAAAGTTAAATTACTTTAAAAGAAAATCTTTAAGTCATTTTTTTTTCAGTTTTTATTATTAAAAATACAGTAAAATTTTCAAATTTTTATTTGTAAGCATATTATTTATTCGTGTAAATATTAATGATGATCTTCTGTTATAAATCTGATCACAAAAGAAATCGTATCATTCTTCGTTAATCTCATTCATTTCATTGTAACTCATTTTTAAATAATTTTTTAATCATTCTATAAAAAGGAGTCGATATTGTTCAATAGTTTGTGAATAATTAAACTAGATCTTTTATTTTTTGGACTCTAAATTTTTTTCGTCGTATTTTCTTTTATTTATTCGAATTCAAAGACGGCGAGGGAGATAGTTAGAGAATTATACTCTTATTTTCTGATAAGAATTCACGATCTCCAAATTTCGATTTATGGTTATGATGTTTTTGAAATTTGTACTTATATATAAACAAAAAAAAAAGCTATAATAAAAATTAAGTGTAATACTGTAAAGAGGAAGTAATAATGCGGTGTCTGTAAAATCTATTGAATAGTTGTAATTCTTTTCGAAGATCCATAAATTAAAACTTAGTATTTCTATTTATTAGTAATTAAAATTAGTAACTTATTTCGAAAAGTTTAAACTCATTCATCATAACTTTTCTTTTATTTAACAAAAGGAAATTATAAAAATGTTCTTTTAAAAAAAAAGTTTTTTTTCTTACAGATTTATAACTTATATCCATAGACAATCAGAAATTTATAGTAAAATAAAAAATTGATGCAAATAATTCACATTTTTCATAAGATAAATTTAAAATTTGAATTTCATTTCTAAAATTTTGATTTTAAATTGTAATGTTTGCTATGAAATAAATTTGTTTGGAATTTTTCAGCATCAGATACAAAGTAAAAATTGACATAATGAATTCGGCCGGTAAGATAAAATGAAAATCAATATTTTTTAGAAATTTTAATTCTTATTTTTTGAGTGTTACTTAGTCACATTAAAAAATAAAAATACGATGAATAGAAGCTGAATTTTATTTTCAGAAATCTCGATTGTGCTCTTTGTTATGAAATAACGACATTCGGAGTTTTTCGCAAATCAGGCACGTTATATAGAAAATAAAAATTGATATAATGAATTCAGAATGTTTTCTTCAAAATAAAATAAAAACGGAATTTCCTTTTTAGAAATTTCAATTTTAAATAGTTAATAATAAAATCTTGAAACAACAATTTTGGAAATTTTTCAGGTGTGAATAAATTAATAAATAAAAATAATTTTAAAAGTAAAGAGAGCTTTAATTTTACGTATGAAAGATATAAAATTTTTTTTTCTATTTTATACACTTACTCATCCATGTTTAAATCGTTGCATTTAATCCTAAAAAAAGTGAACCAGATTATAGAATTGCGATCGGAAATAATCGATAGCGCACAGAGATCACGGCGCATGTTTCTTTAACCTGTGGCGAAAGCTCGGGAAGTGTATCAGTAGAATAGGGAGAGCCAAAGCTGTTGCTCCTTCTCTAGTCAATTCTTTCTTTTTTCGTAGATACTCACACCTCTTCTAGATCGAGCCCTTTACTCTCCCCTCACTAGTCTTCCCCTCTTTCAAAATCTGTAGCTGAGAACGTTTTTGCTACACTCATGGAGACCACTGGATTATTCGTTTGGCGCAGTTTGTGTCCTCTCCTGAGCGGAATCATGGATGCTCCTTCCCTGCTGCGAGGGAGCAGCTGAACCCAAAGGCCACTCAATACAAAAAGGTAACTGATTTGTGATTGACCATTCTCTGATTAGATCCCCGTGTCGTAACAGTAGTATTCGGAAGGATTTGTTTTCATCCCGGTGAGTGTGTGTGCATGGTATTGCAGTGTTATTGATTGTAGTGAAACCTGGTGCACATGTGCATCCCTTTACGCTCGGAAATGACTTATCTCATCCCTCCATCTACGTCCTTGAATTAAATCGTTTGCGGATATTTTTTTAAGTGATATCCCATTTTCTTTAAATGATTGAACCTTATTTCTCCACCGAATGAAGGGAATTTTATATTCAGTTACAGATTTCATCTGCATTTTGGTATCATACGATGACGAATGACATTTGTTTTGATTAGATTAGATTAGTCTACAAAATTACAGACCATAATTATTTTATATTTCTGTCGCAAAATATTTAAAAATAATTACTCTGAAAAGTTATCAAATTAATGTAAAATCTTAATTTAATAAAATTGGATATTTAGTTGTTGGTTTCAAGAAAACATTTTTAAAAATATTAAGGATTTAAGTCGCAGAATTTTTTAATATGTATCTTTTTATAAGTAAATACGTCATCATTTATACGTAGATTTGGCTGGATATCTTCTATATTTATTATTGGGATTAGTGAAAAAAAATTGTTTTATTTATTATAAAATATTCTTTATAAATAATATAATTTAAATATATGCATTTTCTAAAACCATGTTTTCATGAAAAATGCTGTTTTTGCATACTGAAATAGAAATTTTACCGAAAACAAAATTTCATTTTTATTTAACTTGCTTATTCTGTAAAATTGCTTATGATATAATCTCATTTACATTGTTCAAAATGTTGAGAAAAAATCGATTCATTTTCTATAAATTTAAATGAAAAAAAAAAAAAAAAGGCAAAAATCGATATTAATTATTGCAAATTTTTTATTCTTTTAATAAAACTTTTCATAAAACTTGGTGAATAATTAATCCTGAATCTTAAATATCAGTTATTTATTTACTTTATGTTTCATTATAAGTTATTAATAAATCAATATTTTTGGTAAAATTTTATTATATCAGAACTAAAGAACAATTGATAAATAAGAGAAGCTTCTTTTCTATGAATAAATTTCTTACCAACTTTTTAAGTTAAGTTTTTGTTATTTATCCTTATTTATTTTACTTGTGTTACTTGTTTTACCTTGTTGTATATGTTTTTAAAAACTTAAAAAATAAGTAAAATATTCCTTGCTTAAAAGCTTTTTGGTGGAATTTGCTCAAAGATATATTCCTTTTATATTTTTGTTATTGTTAGGAGTAAAAAACTATTTATTAGAGAATTAAAATTTAAGAGAAATTTGTCTTTAAAATGTTTCTTTTACATTTAATTTAACTGGTTTAGCAAAATAATTTAAATTTGTAGAAGAATGCAAAATTTAGAATGATTATTATTTTATTTTGGGAGGCTATGCAACAGTATTGATTTTTATGAAAATACATAAAAAACACTTAAAACGTAGATATTTTATATTTATCAAGTCTGAATGCTAATAAATGGTTATTTTCCATTTAAAAATAACAGCTTAAATCCATCACTTAAATTTTCTATTAATATTTCAACTTTTAAAAATTCATTCTAATAGATTCTAGCACATAGACATTGGTCAAGTAATACTCTGCCTTTTCTGAGATCTACTTTAAAATAAAAATTCTGAATAGGCAGTTATGGAAAACCCTAAACTATCCTTGCCAGGGTGCTTTTCCCATCATGTCATTCAGTCCACTATTGGCAGTGGATACATTAAATACCTCTCTTTTCATATGGGAAAAATACCAATGTCACATGTTAAAAATGCAACTCTGTGCAAGGTTATCTGGATCGCTTAATGAACTGTGTGCATCTTCACAGAGACATATTTCTCAGTCTTCTTTTGGTTTATGATTATTTGAAGATCTTGGGATCCTGGGCTAGCCTGCAGCTAGATCGGGAGGTATAAGTCAACAACATTTAATAATTTTAAGAAAGTTTGGTTTAAATTGGAAATTCTTATTGCTTAAAAAAATCACTAAAATAATGGGGTTTTAATTGCAGAGCAATCATTTCCCACAAAATATAACTTGTTCTGTTTTTTATTTTGTTTTATATTTGAGAAAAATAAATCACAATTAACATTTCTTACTTATTGTAACTTTTAGTTCATCTAAATAATTTTCTTAAAATTTTAGCCTTCATCTAAAGTTAATTTTAATATTATAATACAATTAAAAAGATTAATATTGGTAATGTTAAAAGATGTTTTGTCCTTGAGTAAAAAATCTTACCGAGTGTGAAATTAAGATTGTGCAACAACTGTAATTGCATTGTTAAGTTTATTTAATATAATTAAGCAATCATTTCTAGAGGATAGAATCTTGACAAATTTGATATTCATTTTCTCTGCCAAACTAGAATATTATTGCTATAAAAGTTAATATATACTTATCTAGATTCTTGATTATATACATAACTTCATCATTAAATTATCTTATGAATTTCATCCAAATATTTACATACAATATTAAAGATTTTCCTGGTGTATCTTTTTCAAAAATGTGTTAATGATTTATCCTCTTGGAAAATAATGTATTACTATCAAAGTAAAAAATTTGTCTATTTCTTCTCTGCTCAGATGAGGTTATTCTATGTACTGGAATTTAATCATCAACCTTAATAGATGTAAATCAGTCTTACTGTTGAAAGATTCAAGAAAGGCATATTATTATTTAAACTTTAACAGATCTTTTGTGTTATGTAAGATTTAGTTCTTACATAACATAATATATGAATGAATCACCTGTAATATAAAATATAATGAATCAATTTAGAAAAATTAAGACTTCCTATAGAAATATTAACAAAATTAAAGAATTTTGAAAGTACTTTTGTCATTTAAATCATAAATTGCTTATTTAAATGTTGATCAAACCTATATAAAATCTGCAAAACAGATTTAAAAATCATCTTTTTATAAGAAAATAATAGATTTTAACAAAAATGATTTTATGATAAAATATTAGAGAAATTGTTTTATGTCAGTGCCAAGTTGGAGCTATGTCAAATCTACTTATACTGTTGGAAATTTACTGATTTCGAATGTAATAAGTTTGAACCTTGTAAACCCCTTATCTAAAGTCATGTTTAAATAAATAGATTTTTGTTGCATGTGTGTATATATATATAATTTCCAATGGGTCAAAGCAGTTACAGAGAACCATAAGGTTAAAATATATAACTATAGAACTCAGAATTAAAAACCAAAGTCATCGTCTTAGAAGTGATCATGCCACCCAATGTCTCAAGTCCTCTGTAGAACAGTGAGCTAGTGTGGCTTGAATGTAGAGAGGAAGGTGCTGGCTCAAGTATGACCTCGTCACCTGACCATGGTTCAAAATTTCGAGGCATTTGATGATGGGCGAATATTTTAAATCCATGAACCTAAATGTACAGTCTGGGGCTTGCGTATTCCACTATTTACATATAGTACAGTGAAGAGCCACATAACGAGCCAGGTAGTCCTTCTCCATTACTCCTCTAAATACAAAGTGGGTAAATTGTATTCATGGAGATACTCATGGCCTTCGAATAAGCTGTAAGACATTTGTTCCCTGTAGATAGGAAATGTATGTGTGTATATAAATACATATATATCATTGAGTTGGTAATTATCTTTTAAACATTTGTTTAAGAATATTGAACTCTGTGAATAATTAATCTGAATAGATTGTCATGACATGGCCATTTCTGCTTAGGTCCAGAAAATGTGCTAAACTGGCAGCTGAATGGTTAATCGCTTAAGCTTTCAATTCAATAATTTTTTAGTTTGATTCTCATTTCAGGTATGGATATTTGTACTACTTAAAAGTTTGCTTTAAACTGTGAGTCCCAGTTACCCCTTGTAGGAATAAAATGACTGTTGGGTAACATGCAATTCAACCCCAGAAGAATTATATAAGGTTCCTTTCTCTGCTAATCAAGTTTTGCAGTCAAAAGACATGACTATCACTCCAGAATTTTATTCACAAGTCATGATAAGACTTAACACAAAAATATTAAGTTATATCCTTCCATTGATTAAAAATAATTCTAATATAAGTGTGAAATACATCTGTCTTTTTGATTTTCACAATTTTGAAATTTATTCCACATAAAAATTGAAGGTCATTTTAGGATATGCTCTTGACTTTTGGTTTCATTAGTCTAGTTTAATTATTTTTTTAAAGTATTTTCAAATGCTTTTGTTCTATGTCTGAGCAAGAGGCTCACTGTGAGCTGGTAACATGATAGATCTCTTTAAAGTGAAAGGTCCTGAGTTTGATCCCAATTTCTGTTGAACTACTCGAGACTGAGGTTGTAATTTTGCTTTTACATGCATGTCATTTGAGATGGATGTTTGGGAGCTTCTACACTTAACAATTTTCCTCTTTTGCAATCCTTGAATATAGACTACTATCTAGGATAATCCCTCTTGTAAAGCAATTTAAGTTGTAGACATTACAATGCCTGACATATATTAGGCTATCCACTATGCTGTGTCTATATGTTTGATCAAGCAAGATAATTTCTAATCAATTCAGTATGAATGTTTCTGATGAAATGTGGAAATAAATATTTTAAGATCTCTATCAAAATTGCGAATAGTTAAAATATACAATATTTTTTGTTCACTGAGATCATGTACTAGTTAAAAACTACATTTTAATTAATTAATTCAGTTAAATATCTTTGATTTTCTGGATATTTTTACAATTTTTTCTTAATGTAATGGCCATAAAATAGAGTGATAGTATTTAATTTGAAAGTTAATTAATAAAATTGAAGTAAGGCAAACTTGAGAATTTAATGAAATCCACTTTTACTTTTTCTAACGAGGAAAGCTACATAATTTATTTAAATTCATAAAAACACATTTATATATTTAATCAGATAAATAAACATTTACTTCTAAAGATATATCAGTAAAAAATAATATGAATTTCTATCTTCCCTGTAGGGTTTTCTACCAAATATCAGCAGCTTAGCAATTCAACTTTGTGAAATCCTTTTCTAAAGCACACTTTTATCACTGATTTTGTATTTAAGTGAGAATTTTCACAATTTAATTTTCCTAATATTTTTAAAACATTAATTTTTAGTTGGTATAATCTTATTTTTCATTATTTATTCATGATTAGTTATCGTTTTTAAAGTAAAAATATTTAAATCATTTGAAGTTTGTATTTTTCTTTCTATGTAAAATTATGAAAAGGCATAAAAATGAAATTTTATTTTAAAGGGAATAGATTTTTCTAATGAATGTCTAAATGGAAAAAAAAAATTTTTTTTCTGCTATATGGGATTTTGAAAGTTCATATGTAAGTGAAACTTATTGTGAAACAGCATTTTTTGTTGTAGAATAAATTAATTTTTTTAAAGTATGTAATAAACATATATTTTGAACAAAAAATATGTAATAAACATATATATATGTATGATGGGAAATTAATAAATAAAATTTATTTATTTAAGTTGACTATTACATATTTTTAATTTTATTAATAAAACATGCATTTATAATTATTATATTATTTTTAATTCTGTTTCACAGGTATAGTAAAGTTTTTCCAACATGAATAAAGGATATACTAGATATTTTATACCTCTTCAAAAGGTACACAGGATATAGGTCATCAAAGAACCACTGTATTAGAAAATAAGCAAATTTTAAAGTAGCATGTTACCTCTAGAAGAATTGTTAGCCTTATTTTCTAAGTTGAAAATTTTCAAAAAATTCATCACAATTGTACTTTTATAACTCTTTTTAACACTCTTTCTAACTGAAACTAAAAAATTCAGTTATCTCTTTTTTATTCATTGTGATATCATTAATGAATGTTCAAAAAATTAACATGTTTAAGAAATAAAAAAGAAAAACTTAAAATCTTTATCCCGAACTTTCTCAAATAGTACATCAATTTGTAATTTTCATTAATTTTGTTCTGTTCTCAATATGATTTGCTTGTGAAAACAGGACAAAACAGTAGTGCAATCTGTGTGAACTTTGTAACAGTATAAAAAATATTATATTCAAAAAATAAAATCTTCTCTGAGTCATTTTGGGAAATTGCTTATACTATTTACTAAAATTTTATGGATTTTCAGCTTATTTTTTATGGTGCTAGATTTTTCTTATTTAATAAATTTGTGTTTAATTTATTTTGAAACAGGTAAATCCAGATAGGAAAATGTTTCAAATTGCATTTTGAAAAGGTTTTACTCAGAAAAGAATTAATATACTTTTTCTTATTTGAATAATGCTTCCATTTGGATATAATCACATTTAACATATTAACTTTTTAATAAAAATTGTGTGTTTTTTTATTTATTATTATTTTTTATTGGAGAAGTTATCTCCTAATTTATTGAAATGTGTTGTAACCATAATGTAGAATATGAGATACTAAATGCTAGAGAATTTTTTTGGGTAATGCCTATGAATAATATTATGAGAAAAATATGTGTCAATGTCAATTTAAAACTAATAAACATAACTTTTTTATTATTAAAGACATTGCAGTATCCAGATAATAAAGAATTTCTTCAAAATTATTGTAATTTCTACTACCAGATGAAAACTGATATTCATACGATGTTTTTGTACTGTAAAATTTTTTAAAGCAATTAGATAAAGATTTATCTCAAATTTTTTGCTGGTCAAGTAAAAATTTACGTTTTAAAATTATTTATCTCGATTTGAATAACATTTCTTAAACTTAAAATTCCATTTTATTATTGTAAATTTTTGGGTGAGGATATAACTTCTGAAATATTAATTTTGTTGGATATGTCGGTCATAACTTGTTCATTAAAAGTTTTAACTAAGATTAGTGTTTAAAACATGGGCATCAAGAAGAAAAAATATGTTAAGGATAATTATATATTCCAAAGAAATTTACAGTTAAAATTAAGTAGTCTCGATAATCACAAAATAATTGTTTCCTCTTTTTACAAACTAATAGTTATTTTGAAATATTTATCATTCAACTTTCGAGAAATATTTCTAAATTATCTAATTCTAAAAAACTTTTAATGTGGGTAAAATTTTAACATTTTTAACTCCAATAATAGTATAGAGTAAATTATACAATGAGACCCAGTTTTTTTTTTAAAAAAAGTAGCCAATTTCCTTTTTTGTAAAGTAGCTGTAATTAACCATTCCTTTTGTAAAGTAGTTTCTATATTAAACTGTTAGAGTTATTGTGAAGAAGAAGAAATTAGATTTACAGATCAAGTTATCAAAATAAATATATTAAATATTTTAGATATTTAGTTTTATTTATTTTTTTAACATTTATGTTAATTGACCTATTATTTAAGTACCCAGTTTTTTATATATTTTAGATTATAGAACTGAATTAGGACAAAACATTTTCTTTCTAAAGTTCTAATTTCAGTATTTTGTAATTTCAATGTTTTTCTTTTAAACAACCTCAATAACTGCTAAGATAAAATATTATTGTTTTCCCATTAAAGAAACAAAAATTTTTTATAACAATGGAAAAGTGCCCAAATTTCTTCTTAAATTCAATAAAAGAGGCCTACAGTTTTTACTTGCTTTATTTTTGGGAAAAAAATTTGATTCTATAATGATAGCATTTTTAGTCAAACACTTTTCCATTTCAGATTTTAGTTTTATAAATCTGAAATATATTGATTTTATGCATCGGAATAAAAAAGTAAAAAAAGAAATTTTAAAAAATCTGATAAATATTTACAAAATGAAAATATCTACTTTAAAATAATTCGAGTGTATGTAAATATTCTCTTTTACTTGTAGAAATTTAAATCATAATTAAAACAACTTTTTTGTATTATAATTATGAATTTTATGTTAAATATTATAATGATGAACATTTTATGACTGTAATTTAAAATTTGCTATCTTGAAACTAGAATATAGTTTAATAAGTTTTTTTATTAATAAATTGTGCTAAAAGGAATTTATGAAAATCTTTATTTCCAAATCCTATTTTGCTAAATGAGAGGATTTTTCATTGTATCAAGAAAGTCTATAGTTTTTACTTGCTTCATTTTTTATGAAATTTCTCTCATTGAATATTGTATTAATATTTTAAAATTGTTTGCATCTTGAATCGAGTACTATTGTACAAATATTTATTGTTTTGAACACTTGTAATTTTAGATTTCTTTTATGTTTCATGAAATGGAAAAAATCAAATTATGAAGAAAGGATAAATTTTTTCTTGTGCCTAATTTATAATCATGATTCTGTCACTTACCAATATAACATGCTTGGTATGATGGTTAATACATAGTATGCCCCCAGACGATCCAATAAAAGCCATACAACGCCTAGGTATGCTGAGTATCAAATTATCGATCTGATCTTGGGGAATATTGCAACACTCATCACACAATACTCTCTGAAGTTTCGATAAATGTGTGAGCGGGGGTTTACAGGCTAAAATTTGTCAGCTAAGCATGTCCCACACATGCTCTATTGGATTGAAGTTTGCTAGCCAGTCCCTACAGATGATATCCTCCAATTGAAGGCATTCATATACAATGTTTGGACAATGAGGACTAACGTTGCCATCCATAAACAGGGATTCTGCATCCATGGCACCCCGAAACAAACGCACAAGTTGTTTCAGAATAACAACCCAATAGATTTGGCTTGTCATGGTTACATTCTGAACATGCAGGTTAGTTATAGAACCTAGAATAATTCCTCCCTAAACAAGCAATCCTGCACCACTGTAATGGTGTTCTTTTAATGGTAATGGGTACCTGGCCCTCTCCATATGAAAGTCCGGTGAGAATCAGACTAAAAGATAAACCTGGACTCATTGAAAAACATCAGACAAGACAACTGTTGCAGTGTCCACAATGCATGCATGCTCTCTACTCCAGGTTAACTGCGCCGAGCTGGCAGCCGAATGGTTAGTGCTCTTGCCTTCGGTTCACCAGTTCGTGGTTTCGAATCCCACCTAGGGCATGGATGTTTGTAGTGGTTTGGAATCCACTTTAAACTGTAGGTCCCAGTCTAATTAGCCCTCATGTTCAAAAAATGACCGTTGAGTGACAAACAAACCAAACCAATCTGTCACTTAAAAATATATCGTTAATATGTGAAAATTTCTCTTTATCAGTTGCTTTTGCATATTAAGAAATTTTTTAATGCTTACCCTTTTTCTTTTATTTACTTATTCTGGGAAACTATAATTCATATTGGACCCTGGTCTGTCTAACAATCAGGCTAAATTTTATTAGCTTTCTGTTAGGTTCAATAGTTTATAGGTTTGAATCCCACTTTGGGCATGGATATTTATACTGGTTTGAAATCCACTCTAAATTATTGATCCTTGTCTAATAAGTCCTGGTGGGCCAAGAATAACCCTTAAGGAAATAACAAGCCAAGTCTGGCAGTTTGTCTCTGAACAATCTGTCTGTTGCCTTTGTTTACCAATTTCTATTTTTTCAGTTTTTAAAATCTTATTTAACCTATTATATTCATTTCTTTTCTACTTTCATTTACAAAGGCATTTAACTAAATTTTGTACATCTGTTATCTACCGTTTTCATGTTATAAACCATTGAATTATTTTTGATTTTTGCATTTATTATTCTTATTTGATATCTTTTTCTTTCTAATAGTTGAATCTCATTGTTGTATAATGTCTTCCAAATATCATTCTCTCTGATTAATCCAAAAATGTTTCTTAAGATCTTCCTCTCATAAGTTATTAAAATCTTGATTTTGGGAAGTGGTCAAAATCCATAGATAACTATTAATTTGATCAGGGTTTCATAGCATAATAGAATTTGTTAAAGCAGGGTGCATAATAGAATTTGTTAAAGTAAATGATTTAAAAAATTAAAAATATAGGAGAAGCTTGTAATATAAGTATCAAATTTTTCTTAAGAAATAATTTATAAAATTAACTTTAATATGCAAAATAAATAAAAGATTGAAATAACTTGTTTCAAAGTGTGATACTGTGTTAAAAATTGTATGAATTCTAATGAAAACGATTAGCGGATTTTATGATGGTCGTTTTCATAATATCAAAGAATGTATCTAATTAAGCTCAGAATTTCTAAGTATTTTCCTTAATTTTACAAAATTTAATAACTTTTGTTCAAATGAAAAGGTTATACGAATCAATTAAGATGATTTTTATGTATTTCATTTTCAAGTCAATCCTCACATTTACTACAATTATGAGACCTGATCTTAGTCAAAATATGTTTATCATAATTATTTGAAAGTGTTTCAACATACTGTATTTCCCTAATTATTAATATTTTTATATTACATTAGAGCATTTTTGTTTGCTTTTCAAATAAAGTTTTGGCTCAATGTAATATAAAAATACTAATTATAAGCAATTGAAGCAATGTTTTTACTGTAAATGATTTTACAACTTATTATTTTATTAGTATTAATGTATGAATTACTTATTTATCTCTTATAAATAATTCATACTATACCATTTTAAAGTATATCGATATTTAAAACGTTATTTAAAACGATTTATTAATAAATTCTAAAAATAGGCATGTAATAATGATAGATTTTATTCTCTCTATTACATGCCTATTTTTAGAATAGGAAGTAGAGATTATATAATCAATCTCAAACACATTAATTTCTGAGGTAGATGTTTCAAATTTTCCTTTCCTAGAATTATTTTTATGGATCAGGATCATCTAACAAATGTATCACAAATGTGTTGTAGTAATTAATTGTGGTTTTGGTTGTTAATAAAACTTTTCATTAAAACTCATTATTTAATACAACTTTTTATTCACTGTATAACCTTTCCTCGACCATAAAATATTTTTTATCGGATTCCCACGTACTTTTGAATGCAAGTGAAATTCAGAAACTCAATTACTGAAAAAGAAATTTGTTTCCCTGTCATGAAATTGAAATAGGTACTAAATACTCAAATGTGTGTTGATGTAAACTTAAGGCTGAAACTTTGAATTGTTGAGATTAAAATTTGCAGAATGACTCATCTATATCATAAAGATGCCTTTTGTTTATACATGATTAATTAGTTAAATACAGTTGAAGATCAAAGCTTGTAATTTTTCCTTGTTATATTTCCTGTAAGATAATTGAAATTGCTGTATATTACATAATTTTCAAATGCTTTAGCATTTAATCTGTAAAATTTATATTTTATTATTACAACAATCAATGTGATCTTCTCTCTTATTATAGTTATTGCAAATTTTTATTTAAAAAACTTGTTTTTTCAGACTTATTTATGAGTGTGGTTAATATGAATAAAAATTAAATGAAATCTTTTGTAGAGCCACATCATTTTATTAACAAATAAGTTTCTGATTTTATTTGTCTTTAAATGAATGTATATTTTATTCACATATATGTAATCAACACATGCATAACAATATAATAGGAAAGATATACTAAATATTTCCTCCAAATTTCAAAATAATAATAATAATGAAAGTATTTTTAAAAAGCAAAGCATATTTAACATAAACTTTTGGACAAATTTTTCTAATTTGTTGCAGAGTTTGTTGTAACCTTTCCAATGATAGTGCTGGTTACCTAAATTGAAAAAAAAAATGCACATCATTAAATTTATAGTATCATATTAAATACACAGATTTTATTAACTGTGTGTCATATTCATCTATTCATTCTGGAAGGAGCTTTTAACATTCATCTATAAAAATTTATTTATATTTGTATAAATGCTTAAGCTTTTTCACTACCTCAAACAATTCCATTTTTCCAGATGGTTTCTTCAGTAAGTATTATTTCATTAATCACAGATATTATCTTCAAATATTCAACATTTTATGGGAAAGAAAATGTAGATTCTCTCTTTTTCATTTCAAAAATTTATACTTTTCTCCTCATGGGCATGTAATATGAGAATTTTTTAATGGAAAAAAAGTGAGAAATATGTTATCAAAATACATTAAAATAAACTTAAATTATAAAATAAGGGATTTTCTTTTAAAAATTGTTTTAAATATAAATGTTATTAAATTTAATAATATTTTGTGTATTTTTTCTTAAAATATTTGCATTATTTTTAAAGTATCCCAATTCATGGTTTATCTTCTTACATGCAAATAATTCTTTAAAAGATATTTTCTGAGTTATTTGATATAGAAAATAAGTCCACATGTTAAAAATGAAAAATTTAATATAAGACGTTTTATTTAAGAAGTAAAATGTGATTTATTTTATATTATACATTCAGTGTAGAAAAAATTTATCTTAGCCTTTAAAATAGGTTCTCCTCTGTTTAAAGGATAAATACCTGTTTTAAGATAAAAACTTAATTAAAGTGTTAAAGATAAATTTTCAAATAATATAGCAGTTAAAAAAATTAATTATTTGGGTTATATTAAAAAATTATTATATTAAAAAAGTTCTATTCTGTTCAATTTAAGTTAAAGATAGTTATGTATGTGATTATAGTATACAATATATATAGTCATAATGAATCTGATGTTCATTTTGATGAAAAACACTATTTCGGTCCATAGCTCCTTGATACAGCATTTATATTTTATAAAGTATGCTTATTTGGCAGTTATATTACTATATTTCTATTTTTAAGTGTAGCTTTCCTTTTTGTAGGCTGAATGTGGTCATCTGGAACTGCCATTATGCAGAGGCATGTTATCACTCATTTTCTGGAATTCAAAGCTCTATCAGTACCAGTCACATAATAAAGACTGATGAAAATCTATCAATGTGCACACCCCCAAAACTAACCCCGAATCAATGAGCAGCTTGTCTTTTCTGTGTGTCAGTGTGACTGTTGGATGTGATTTTAGCCCTCCTTGCCCTCTTCTCCGAGGGGGAGGGCGATGAGGATGACTAGCTCGGACAAAATGGAAAAGGCTAGCTCTGGATTTTCTACATTAACGCCAGCCACGCTACAAACAGCCTCCACCCCCGCTCCTTCTGTTCAACCACAACCAAACATGACACCCCAACCTCAGTTTGCTGAAATGGCCCAGCCATATGGTATTCCCCACCAGATCATGGGCCCATTACAGCAACAAAATCGCGCTCACTCCAGGTCCATGTCGTCTCTTCCCCCAGAGTCGTTCATGATTATCCGGAGCAAAGCGCTTAACCGGCGTGTTATTATTAATGTAGGAGGTGTTAAACATGAAGTTCTCTGGCGTACTCTGGAGCACTTACCTCATACTAGGCTTGGGAGACTCAGAGAAAGCAATACCCATGAAGCTATCATGGAATTGTGTGATGATTATAGTCTGGTAGACAACGAATATTTTTTTGACCGCCATCCTCGTTCTTTTAGTGCTGTGATTAATTTTTATCGTACTGGTAAACTTCATTTAGTGGAGGAAATGTGCGTACTGGCGTTCAGTGATGATTTGGAATACTGGGGTATTGATGAATTGTATTTAGAATCATGTTGTCAGCATAAGTATCATCAGAAGAAGGAACATGTCTATGAAGAAATGAGAAAAGAAGCAGAATCATTGAGACAAAGAGAAGAAGAAGATTTCGGTATTGGAAGGTGTGCACCCTACAAAAAATGTTTGTGGGATTTGTTAGAAAAACCAACATCATCATTGGCCGCCAGAGTGAGTATATATATATTTATGAAAATTATTCAGTCTTTATAGATTTTTTATAACAAACAAATTTTCAATTAATTATAATTTTTCTATATATAAGCATGATAGTTACTCAACAATTATTCTTTAATCAAATGTACAGAGCTATTTTTGCATTTTTCCTTAACCCAATAATACACTCATATCCATAAATTAAGGATAATTCAGAATCACACAGAAATTGAATTCTAAAATAAAAATTTCGCATGTAGAATTATCACACTTGAAGAATAATATGCAAATTACAAGAATCCACCTGATGGCAGCAATAGTACGCCACAATTATGAGAGTATAAGAAAGAAGTATATATGGAATGGTTGCAAACAAGTAAAATTGTTCATTAGCACTTTAAAATCCTTACAGTGCAATAACTGAATAGTTATGGCACAAAGGAAGTATTAGGATGATGTTTCATGTGATAGAATTATCGGCCATCTGGAATGTTAACGTACCCAGCCGGAAGTATCTGAGGAACTTGGAATCACCCAGAGTGTCATCTCCAGGGTTTGGTAATGGCTCCAAGATGATAATGGGAGTAGACATCATAGTACAGGTCGCCCCAGAGTTACAACACCAAATGAGGACCAGTATTTGGCAGTTACTGCCAAAAGAAGCAGACAGAATACAGCATCATATCTGCCTCATCAGCTCTCTTGAAATGCCAGTATGACAGTTTCAAGGCAGACCATGTACAGACGCTTAGGCACATTGGTCTATATGTTCGTAGGCCTGTCAGATGTGTTCCACTTACTGCAACTCTCTGTCGCCTGCAATTAACCTGGTTGGTTGGTTGGTTTTTTGCTCAACGGTAATTTTTTGCACATGAGGGCTAATTAGACTGGGATCTACAGTTTAAAGAGGATTCCGAACTGCTACAAATATCCATGCTCAAGGTTGGATTCTAACCCATGAACTGTTGAACTGAAGGCAAGAGCGCTAACCATTCGGCTGCCAGCTCGGCGCAGTTAACCTGGAGTAGAGAGCATGCATGCGTTGTGGACACTGCAACAGTTGTCTTGTCTGATGTTTTTCAATGAGTCCAGGTTTATCTTTCAGTCTGATTCTCACCAGACTTTCATATGGAGAGGGCCAGGTACCCATTACCATTAAAAGAACACTATTGAACAACACCTTTACAGTGGTGCAGGATTGCTTGTTTAGGGAGGAATTATTCTAGGTTCCAGAACTAACCTGCATGTTCAGAATGTAACCATGACAAGCCAAATCTATCGGGGTGTTATTCTGAAACAACTTGCGCGTTTGTTTCGGGGTGCCATGGATGCAGAATCCCTGTTTATGGATGACAACGTCAATCCTCATTGTCCAAACATTGTATATGAATGCCTTCAATTGGAGGATATCATCTGTAGGGACTGGCCAGCAAACTTCAATCCAATAGAGCATTTGTGGGATATACTTAGCTGACAAATTTTAGCCTGTAAATCCCTTCCCACTTATTTATCGAAACTTCAGAGAGTAATGTGTGATGAGTGTTGCAATATTCTCCAAGGTCAGATCGATAATTTGATACTCAGCATGCCTAGTCATTGTATGGCTTTATTGCATCGTCTGGGGGCATACTATGTATTAACCATCATACTAACCATGTTATATTGGTTTTTGTGAATAGGTTCTTTTTTGAAATTTGCTCCAGGGAGTAAAAATTGTAATTTTTATTAATGATGTCAAACATATAGCATCTTTTTTGCTCTTTACCTATTTGTTTAATAAATAGACTTTAGAAATAATCACATTTATTTTGCTTCTATCTCTTTCTTTGCCTGAACTTGCATTATCCTTAATTTATGGACATGAGTGTAAAACTTGATATAATGAATTTCCATTAATATTATTATAAATTACAAAATAATATTAAAATTTACAAAATAATTTTTTTAATATTGCCTGAGTGTTTGCATATTATTTAATTGATTGCTACTGTGAAATTTCTTAAAGAAAAAATAAACTAAGTTTTTAAATCATTTTTGCTTTAAATGTTTCAAATATCTAGTAAGGATTAATTTTATTTTTAATATCTATAAAAAGGCAATACTTCTTAATAACTGTTAAATTACAGAACAATTATTTGAATTTTTATTTACTAAAGAAATGTGTTTATTATTTTTCTTCAATCAAAAAATATTTATTAAGGGGAATATTGTACAATATTTTTAATTTTGTTTGTTTTACAATTCATTTAATTTTATTAAAAATTGTCTTTGTTTTTATTATATATTTGTGTATTATAGTAAACACTTTAAAAGTTAAACTTTTTTTAAGAAAAAATATAGTTTTATTTATTTCAATGTTTTATATTTTAATGGAATTAGCTAACGTTTAAGTTTTTATAATGCCAGTATCATAAAAGGTCATTCACAAAGCCTTCTTGTCCATATGACTTTTAAAAGAATGTAGTTTATTAAGAACTTATTATTTATATCATATATTTATTATGATGTAATAAAAAATATATATTACTAATCAATGAACTTAGTTTATGCAGTTTTGCTAATTTCTTCATGTACATCACCAAGTTAGATTTGAAACCGGTACATCCTTTAATATTCTATTACTTTGTTGCTTAACACACATTTATATTATTTAGATATGTAATCATGTAATTTAAAATAATTAATGAGCATTTTGTTTTTATTTCTATTTTGAATGAACAGAGGATCAGTGTATTTCTTATCTAAAAGTAAAAACTTTGTTTAATTAAATAAAACACTAAATGGAAGTCTTAAGACATCCTCTTGTTTACTAATGGTACAGTTAAAACAAATTCACAATATTTATTTTTCTTATTTTTTTCATTTTGAAATAGACACCTAAATTACTTTGCTAAAATTTGTTAGAAAATTTCTTGTAATGTTTGATATTGAATAGAGTTACAAAAATTTTAATTTTAAATTCATTTTAAATAAATTTCTCTTAGTCAAAGTATACTATTTTTATAAATTATAGTAGTTAGAATTTTTAACAATGGAAAAAGATTGTTCCAGTACACTTTGACAATAGTAAAATGTCTTATGTTGCATAGTAAAAATTATGAGGAAAATAATTTTAATTCCTTTAATATTTTGTCTATAGTTATTTCACTTGTGGCTTTTTTTTAGTTCTTTTATCACAAATTCATGAAATTTCTGATATTTATGTAATATTATTATTATTATTTGCATGCTACAGTATTGTTAAAATAAAGTTTTTCTATTAATGAAAACATTTTTTAAACTTAATTGCACTTGTAATTTTTTTTTTTTTTTTTTTTTTTTTTTTTTTTTTGTATAATTTTTTTTTGTAATCTACTTGTTTACTTTATTAAAGTTTTGGAGATTACAGTGTGTGAAATATTTCATAACTATTTGTAAAAAAGATATATAATTTTTCTTACCTACCTCATTATTAATAGAATAATATATTAATAAATTCTGCAGCATTTTTTTTAATCTTCATTTTTTTACAGTAGATATAATATCATTAAACTGCTTGTGCTTAATATTACAAAATAAGTTTTGTTCAATGATTATAATAATTTAAAAAGGAGTACTCTTCTAATAATGGATGTTTCATTTAATATTTTTTCTTTGCTATACATATTATGATTTACATAATGTGCATATTATTCATTAAAAATTATTAAATAATTCTTGATATTTTAGCAAATTCTTTATATTTAATACTTATGTTTTTTAAATTTATTAATTGCATCACTTCATAAATCCAAAAATGAAATATATGTTAGATTCTTGGATTTGTGAACTTATTTGAGTTTTCTTTCTTTCTATAAAAATTATTGCTTGCTTTGAATTATCATATCTTTTTCTTTAAATTTAGTGCTGAATTTATTGTCAAATAATATAGTATGTGGCTTATAAAATCAAAGTATACTATGAGTCTAAATATTTAGTAAACATGCAATTTAAACCAACCATTTTTATATCATATTTTTTCATGATAAATTTAGTTTTCATGATAATGCCCTGTTGTAATTTAATTAGTTAACAACCATAATTCTGTTCAGTTTTTTTGCTAGGATTCTTTAAAATGGAGAAGAATTTGGAACATTGACTCACAGATGGAAAATGGAGTCAGTGTAACATCAGAGCATTATAATATATTTGCTTGTTTCTGGGACTGTTTTGTTTCTATAAAAATATTTCAAGAACATGAAAATTAAGTTCCTATTTTAAGTTGTGCACCAACGGTCTTACAAGCAAATTTATGACTTTTTCATTTGATGCTAATAGATCTGATGAGCACTGAAGCCTTGGCCCACATGGGCTGTCGTGCCACAGAAAGAGAGAGAGAGAGCTAATAGATCTAATATATTTGTAATAATGTTTCATAATTTAGTTGGAAAATAAGTATTTATCATGAAGAAAAGTAATAATAAAATACAGACGTTGGTTAGTAAAATAACTTTCTAATCATTTTATTTTCTTCTTATCCTTAATTTTCTTTGTTTATATTATAAAATTTGCTCTAAAAGTATTTTGCTTTAAAGCATGCCATTTAAAACAAGTAGAATGCAAATAACCTTATTAATTGAAACAGAGCAAATATTCATGATAATTATTTCAAGAAAAATATTCTAAATTTTTCTTCCTTAATAAAAATCAAATTATTTTTTTAATTTTCTATCTGTGGTATGCAAATTTACAAAGAATAACCACAGACTTTGACACCACATAATGGCCAACTTAAGGCTATTTTGAAGCACCTCATAATTGCCGTCATGAATAGTAGACTTTTCACAAGAAAGGAACTCTACAGAACTCTCAAACATCTTCAGAAGGCAAAAATACATCCATCAGCCATTATTCAACAGTGGTTAGGATTAAAGTTGAGATCTTTCATTCAAAGGTCTGTCCTACCACTTGACCACAGTGAGTTCATATATTGACATTGAATGAAAGTAACATTCTCATGATCATTGCACCATTTGCTTGGGCATGCAAAAATGTTTTGCATTAAAAAATTTAACTTGTATATCATTGGATTTTTTATTTTTATAAAACCAATCTTGATTTTTAAGTATAATATTATTATTATATAAGTACAAAATTATTTACAAATAAAGTGTACATTAAATCATGTACAATAATGTCAGTTTTAATATAAGAAGTAAAACCTTTTATATATATAAAATGATTTTTAAGTAACTGTGAACTTGTATTTTTTATTACTTTATATATAAATTTCATTAAATTTTTCTATTCTGCAAGTACCTGAATAATCTATGGTTATTGGGAAAAACATCAGCTTTAACATGAGATTATAAACTTTTATATTAAGATAAGTTTTTTTAGGAAACACATAAAAACATATAAATGAAATTATTAAAAAAATTGTCCATTAAGCTTTTAAAATGCTATTTGAATTGTATAATGAGATTTAAATTAATTATTAAAAATCATCATGAAATAGAATTTAGTTACATTTCAAATTAGTCTTGTGTATTAGTTTTTGTGTTGTAAAATTTTCTTGTTCAATAACTTTAAATCCCATTCTTTATTAATCAAGTAACATAACAATTATGCTTGTTTTTTTTTTTTTTTTTTTTTTTAAATCAAAGTAGACAGTATTTGCCCAGATTATAAATTTTTAAATATTTCCAAAATTTGTCTTATCCAGTTTTCCTACTTTTATTTTATTTATGTTTTTATTTTATTTTTTCCGACATTATTTAGTATTTATAGTTTCTTATTTATTTACTTATTTTGAAAATAATTAAAAAAATTATCTATTTCTTCTATGTAATGTGAGTGGATGAAATTGCTATTCTTATGATTAGCTATAAAAATCAAGAGTGGTTAAAGTGTAATTACTTAAAATATATGCAATTCTAACTTTATGAAATGTCCTTTCTTTTTATAGGTCTTATTTAAGGGCTCGGACCACTGAAAATCTATAACATAAAACATTGGAATTAATCGACAATTTAGACTGAAATATTTAATGGTTTCGAATAGCAGATCGGTTTTTGCCATGCTTATTCTTGTTGTTGGAAAATGATATCCTGCTCTCCTCCAGTGCTTTATTTTAGTTTCTATATATGTATTTTGTTTAAGTGTTTCATTTGTTTTTCAGTAACATGCAATGTATCTTTCACCAATACAGCCTTCAATGTCAAAGTTTGATGTTGATTGGAATGGGCAGAGAAACGATCGTATTATCACAGAGGCTTCAGATGTTGCAGACATTGCATGCTTCCTTTTCTTCATGCACGATTTCTATGAAGGGTGTGGCACTTACATACAAATAATCATCATTAAAGAGCTTGCATGCAATTATTGCTGTTGGCTGTTGCTGTGAGTTTGCACTGGCTTTTTATATAAATTTTTTTGTTCTGCATTATTTCATACGCACTTGAATACCTGTTGGTTTGAGAATAATGTTAATTTTTAATTTTCCTATTATAGTTAATTCATTTAAAAATTATTTCTTTTTTTTTCAATCAATCTTTCAAATCAATCAAATTTTTAAAAAAGAAGATATTAATTTGCTAGATAAAAGATAATAATTAAATAATATTAAGAAATATAAAGACGATAATAATTGTTATTGTTACTAATGACACTTAGACAAGCCAAGCTTGCTATGTCTTGGCTATGTGAATTTAAGTCAGTTGGGAGCGTTTTTCATTTTAAGAAGAGCACCATAAGGGTGAAATTACGACTTTTGCTCTTCAAATCTTCCAATAAGTGGCAGCACCAAAGGATTTACTCCTTCAATTTTGCCATTGATCTGAAGGAGGAGTAAATTTCTCCAAACCATTGCACCCATGCTGCTTAATGACTGACCACAGGACTTTCGATTCCACAGATTTAACGAGCATGTATATCGCCTGTACTCGGTGGGTCTTTAGCGACATTGGGAATCAAACCCCAACTTTCTGGATGGAAAGCTGATGCCCTAACCACTAGACCACCATGGCAGATAATAATTAAAAATATGAATTTTTAAAATTCCTGAAATTAAGCAATAATAAATTTTATTGTATTGTTTCAATTTATAAGCACTTACAACTGTGATGAACACTATATATTCTGACATTAAATATTATAATTTTTATGTTGCAATTAAATTGAAATATTTTTTCAAAAATTTAAATTGTATACATTTTTATTTATGTTGTGCATATAATAATATTGAATTAAAGTATCTATTAAAAATTGCAGGATAAAAAAAACAGTAATTTTAATGTTTGATTTTATTTTAACTTCAAATTGAAATTAAATTGTACATCTACTTGACTATTTTATTTAATTTGAAGTATTTTAATTTACCTTTAAAATTACATTAAAGGTAAGAGATTATCTGTATTGAAGATAATAAGTTTTTACAAAAGTTTATTTTATTTTAAACTTATTAATATTTACTTATACAATTTGTAGTTTTCTACTATTATAGATCATGAAACTATTTTTCCAAATAAAATTTAAGGAAGATGTTTAATTTTCTGTTACTAAATTGTAGTTAAAAATGTATTAAAAAAACATCTTGAGTATTAATATTGTTAAAATATTTTTGGTGATCAATTTTTTTAATCTATTTTATAGATGTACACCGAGTTGTAAAAAAAATCATTCACCCATAAAGATGTAGTTTACAACTATAAAAAAATCCATACAATATTTGGTGTTCATATCATGAACATAAACTACCATTTTATCAGTATATAATAATGTTAAGAATGTACTCTTTAATCTATAGTAAAATGGTTAAGTATCCAGTATATATAGCACACAAAACTTTAAACTGACTGATGCACTATTGTGAGGAATTTTATCATAAATTTGGCTATAATATTAAATAAATTTGGCATACTCTGAGATGATTTCTACTTAGTACATTTTGCTGATAAAAAATTGTAGATATGCAAGCAAATTAAGATTGTATTAACATCTTAAAGCTATTGTCAAGACAACTATTGTGGTTGAATATTCTTTAGCTATAAAACAGCTACAAAGTGAACTTTGCTGAGCAAATATCATGGGAAACGTCATCAAGTAGGAAATTCGTATATCCTGCAATTAGTTAGAGGGCATAACAATGTGATTAAAAATTATAAACTATACATTAAGGTTATCTATCACATGTAATGTCTCTATAGCTTTCGCAAATATTGAATTCAATTATCAATTCATTCTTCTCCACAAGTGTATAACAGACCACAGCTCTAAGTAAAAAGAGAAAATTTTCACTAATTTCTGACATTCCTCAATTGGACACTACTCAAATGGGTATGAAATCAAACATTTCAGGACATTGTCTGCAGACTTTTATAAATTTGAGATTAGCCTTAGGAACTGTGGCCCATTGATATTTAATATTACTAGATCACAATAAATTTGCAAAATGCATTAAATTGTTGGTAGAAATACTATTAGCACAGAAATAGCTGTTATCCTGATTGTGTTATTCTCATATCCTTTATTTACTGAAAATATATAGCTATTATATTCAATTCACTTGTGTGTTTTGTTTGACTAATAACCTATTCAGAGCCTATATACTGTTCTTTAAAATACCAGCATGAAAAGCTTCTTTTAAATTTTGTTTCAATCACAATTCATGTGCATTGTCTATGGTGTGTTGCATATTTTACAATTCACGTAAAACCACGTTTGAATTCAAGTTTTAAAGTTGTTCTGCTTTTATTTCTGCATAATATTATATTGCCACAAAATGTTTTACTGTAAGTTAATAAACTCATTGATCAATACCCATTGTATTTTTATAAGCAATAATTAAGGAGAAAATAAGTTGAGCTTTATTGAGACATTTTATTGCATTTGAAATATGTACAGGTATATTTACAGATTCCTTTGCATAGTTCAATTCTTCTCTGACCAACAGGAGACTTTTGTTTTTTTATCAGCTTCATGTATTTATTTTTCATCACATTTCTGCTTTATGTTCCCAATGCCTATTATTGTTTGACTATTTTCGTTTTCTTTTAGGCCTACTATTACAGTGGTCCAACAAGCCATTAGTTACTAATATTAGTAGTATTATTAAAATTTGTTTTGCTTTAATTTTGAGTGCCATCCTTATTTCATTATGATTGTAAATGATGTTTTCCAGGTTGTAGCAGTTCTCTCCATTCTATTCATTGTATTATCGACAATCGGACTTACTTTAAACACCTTACCAGCCCTACAAGATAAAGGCAAAGATGGACATATAGAGGACAACCACAAACTTGCTGTTGTAGAGGCAGTTTGTATAACATGGTTTACATTAGAATACATGTTACGCTTCATGTCGGCTCCTAACAAATGGAAATTTTTCAAAGGGGGTCTCAACATCATTGACCTCTTAGCAATTTTGCCATATTTTGTGGCATTCCTTATTGAATCAAACAAGCAGACAGATCAGTTTCAGGATGTGAGGAGGGTGGTGCAGATATTTAGAATAATGCGGATCCTCCGCATATTGAAGTTAGCGAGGCATTCTACCGGCCTCCAGAGTTTGGGCTTTACACTGCGGAACAGCTATAAAGAATTAGGCTTGCTAATGCTTTTTCTAGCCATTGGAGTCATGATCTTTTCAAGTCTTGCATACTTTGCTGAGAAAGATGAGAAGGAGACTAAGTTTACAAGCATTCCTGAAACATTTTGGTGGGCAAGTATCACAATGACAACAGTCGGCTACGGTGATATTTACCCTACCACTCCTCTAGGGAAACTAGTTGGTAGCATCTGCTGCGTCTGCGGTGTGCTGGTCATTGCTCTGCCCATTCCAATCATTGTCAACAATTTTGCAGAATTTTATCAGAATCAGATGAGACGAGACAAAGCTCTTAAGAGGAAAGAAGCTATTGATCGTGCCAAAAAGGAAGGTAGCATTGTGTCTTTCCATCGTGTCAATCTACGAGATGCTTTTGCCAAAAGCATGGATTTCATTGATGTTCTCGTTGACAGTGGTCATAATGAGAGTCAGGTAATTGCTGTTATTTTATGTCTTTTATATTACAAAATGAATAAGCTTTAAAAAATTATTCTTGTTTCCTTTTTTTACCATATATTAATGATGTATATCCTTTTTTCTGTTTCCAATAATCTTCCACTATTAATGCTCTGTAATGATATTATGATTCAAATATATAAAATAGTTATTTAGGAACAATAATGGCATCATTATTTTAATTTTATTTGATTGTTAAAAATAATATCTGAAGGGAAATACATGTTTGACTGATCAATACATTTTTCAGTAATTTACACTCAGAAAAGTTTATTTGCATACTGAAAATATTTTTAAAATGGGTTTTATTAAAAATTAAATTACATAGTCAGTGTTAGCAGTCTTTCATTAAAAATGATATGTTGAATGGTTGAAAAACAGTGCCTGATTATAGTTATTTCGTATATTTTGGCTAATATATATATCTTACAGTATCAGTATACCACAAATAAACTTATTCATTAGGAGTAAAAATTAATTTGTTAAACAATAAAAAAATAAAATAATTTAACAAATTTATATATTATAAAACTAAATAAAAAGTGTGCATGATAGTAAATTAATAGACAGAAATATTTTAATTGATAAATTTTTACAGTGCACTTTTTTAAATTATAATCTAGAAAGTATTAAAATATTAAACTTCAATTGTATGCTATAAAATTTAATGTTAATTTAACCACTTTGTTTTCTTTTGGGGAGAGGAAGTAAACTTCTGTAGACATTCATAAATGAATGTATAAAAAAATTTCAAATAAAACACACGCATACACTGTAAAACTACCTTTATAATAAAAAAGTTAAACTTATAAAAATATAAATATAATTTTTAACATGTTTGTCCGAAAAAAACTTTATTAAAATATAATTGAATAAAATGTAAAGTAAAAATGAATTTTGAAAGAAAATTAATAAATGCATTAAATGGTTGACAGTAAATAATATTTTTTAAAAAAATAACAGTTTGCCAAAATTGAATTTTCCATTTCTGATTTTAAAAGTTGCAATTTTAGTACATAAATAATTTTTAATTTATAGAAGTTATTGTAAAATTTATTTATACCTTATTGTCATTCTCAGTACTGACTGAAGTGTTGGATTGTATAAAAAAAATAATTGATATTTTATTTTTTTATCCCTTACATGTGGGTAATTATTATGCTTAATACTTTTTAATATCTTCTATGTTTTCTTCCTGTGTTGGCAACTTTTACTTCTGTAAATTAGTATGAATATAAATTTATACTATTAAAATAAAACTACACTATGATGTTTTATTTCTTACAAATGTTAAAAATTATAAAGAATAGAGCTACATTTTATATTAGCAAAACATGTTCATAATATAATGTGTTACATGTATGTAAAGGATTATGATCATTAGTATTATTCAGAAAATTTCCCCTGAAAAATCACAATATATATATATATATATTATATATATATATTATATATATATATATACAGATATATATATATATATATATTCCAGAGTTTATATATCACTTTATAAACTTTCTGATATTTTTGACTAAAAATATTTCAAACAATTTTAATTTTATATATTTTTATTAAATTTCATTTTTATCACAATTTGTAACACCTGGAATTTTGAAACTTGTTATCATGTAGTCTGGGAAATTCAATCCTGAGTATTATTCAGTATCAGATAGATGTCTTATCTCGATGATAAATTTTATCATTGTCTAATTTACTTACTGAGCAAAAAGTATTTCCCCAAATTAATTTTCTTCAATACACAGTCATTTACAAGCATGTATGGAATTACAGTGGGCAGTTTTAACTTTATGAAATGTGCATAGTTTTTGTATTTAATTTGTTCGTTACTTTAGAGTATAATCAATTATGTATTTATCCTTTGAGTGCTTAATTGTAATTTTCAGTAATCAAACATTCCAGTTAAGGCAATATCAGTCAAAAAAATAATGATAAATCTAAAAATTAATATATTGACTTTAATTTTTCTCTCAAAAGTCAACATTTCTTCCTGTTATTGTTATTTTATATTGTATGTTAGCCCGTGATGTCATATTTCTTTATTTGTTTAAGATAGAAATAAACTGATTCAAATAGTAGCAATAATACTATTATTAATAATATATTATTTTATTGAAAACAAAATAAATTAACAATCTGCAATTCATTGGAAATACACAAAATCTTTTTAGTAAGCATTATTAATTAAGAATAGCAATAATTAAATATTTAATAAGTTTCTTTGAATCAGTAGCAAATTTCTTTTTATGAGCACTGACTCAAAAAAAAAAAAAAATGATGGTAAAAATGAGAGGAATTTTCTTCTAATTGTTTTAAAATTAGAAGAAACTTTTACGTATATACATACAGATATATATATATATATATATATATGTATATATATATATATATATATATATATATATGTATATGTATATATATATATATAATATATATATATATATATATTCATTTTCTTATAGTAAATAGATCAAAAATGTTAAACTTTCTTAAATTTTAAGAAATTATTTTATTATGTTGAGCTGAGAAGAATTATTGTGGTTTTCCTTGTAATTATAATGTTATAAGAAGCCAGAATATCAGCCATCTCATTGCTAGAAATACTGATGTGAGATAGTACCCGTTGGATATGAACTTTAAAATCATGAGAATCTGTTTACAAGAACTAGAATGCGCATCTTAACTCTGTCAGCAACTTATTACTAAGTTCTTGATTTGAGTATCCATATATTTGTAAAGTCAGAATCAGTAATAACAAAATTATGTCCATTTTCAATTGTGATAAACTCTGACCTGAATACAGAACAGAATTTGTCAATTGGAAGAAGTCAGAATTTTGATGAAGGTGACTTTGATTACTATTGCTGTCACCTGTTAGAATGTGGGTGATTGTTTTAAAGCTCATTTGCTTTATAAATTTAGCATTTATTTATTTTTTTTTTCAATTGGTTACTTTAGTTCAGTATAAAAATAAGCTCTTTGAAATTCAATGACAGGGCTAAAACACAATCTTTGAGAGTGAATCCAAGAGGAAGGTAACAAACTATTTTTGCAAAATTGCTTATGAGAAGGGACTATTTCTTTTCAGTCTTTGATTAACATTCCTATGCCTGAGATATGAAGCTGTGCTTTTCTGGTTCCCTTTGCCAGTGAGTTTATTTTAATATTTCACAAGAGAGACTTTTCTCCTCAAACATAATAACTGAAGGACACACTTGTTAAGAACCTCGTGCTATGCAGCTGTGCCTAAATCCTTTGATGATTTTCACAGCGCAAGTTTGAACTTTTCTGAGCTTATCTTAATTCAAATCTGATGCACAGAAGTAAATAGGAAAATCATATTTCAATATTGATTTTATTAAAGGTATAAGTCATTTTTTGAAAAGAAGCATCAGCTCTCCATTCTTTCCCCTCTTATTTTAAAATAATAAATCTCTCTTTCTATATCTTACTTACAAGGCATGAATGCACCTGTTACTAAGAATCTTTTGATATGTTATAAATCCTAAGTACCGTATTTTCCTGTATATAATCCGCAGAGGCATATTATCCGCAAGCCCCGTTTTTCGAACAAAAGAAAAAAAAGTGTCACATAATCCGCAGAGGCGTATAGCCCGCGGCAATTTTTCCTACGAATAGTCGAAAACTCATACTGCAGATAATTTGGTGTCAAATAAAATAAAAAATGCACATTATGATTAAAAATATAGTAAACTCTGCATAAAAAATATTCATAGTGATAAAGATCTGTTTGAATCCAACTCGACGAAAAGTGCGATTAACTGAGATGAAAGCACGACATCGATCAAGATCCGAAAAGATTCAAATAAATCTTATCGATTTTTAGATTTTAATAACTTTTAAAACGAGGTTAGATATATTTTAAAAATAAACTATATTTGTTTGATTAATAGTTAAATGAAAGAAATGAATTATTTTCTAACTGCGCATAGAATACATTTTTTCTTTTGAACATAGCATGCTTTGTTTCTCATCGTACATTACACATTTGTCGACATTTTTTTCATTTGCCTTCCCTATAGCTTTCGGTTTATAATTTGCTCAGTAACTTAATTTTCACTTCACTATGACGATATACGAATTTGAATGTTTTCAGAGCGAAATAGTTCAGGTCAAGATAAAATGCGAAATGACGCTAATGAATTGGAATTTTAATATTGTTCAGAGAAATTGAATTCGTTCTTGAACGTAACTGGACAATGTTGATTATAGTTAAAATAAGTCAACCGAGTCATAGCGCCATCTGTTATTTATTTTATGAAACATAAACGACATTTCTTTCAAAGCTTTATAGTAACTTTTACTGTTGAAAAATGTTTTTTATTAGATTATACGGGGCGGCGTATAATAATACGCCCAACGAAATTCGGAACTTTTTTAACACATAATCCACGAATTATATACAGGAAAATACGGTACTTAGCATTTTTCTCGTGAGGTAAAATTTGACCTCTCAAAATAAGTATACGCTGATAGTAATAAAGATGTTTATTAGTAATACAAAAACTAGTGACAGTTGTAACGACTACTACACCATAACAGAGCAACTTTACAAATGAATACATTGTTGACGTTAAATTTATATATTGTTTTATTAAGTCATAATGTATTTTTTCTTTTTTAGAACAATTCTATTTTTACATTTATTTTGATATATATTGTTACCATTTCAGTTTTATAAAGTTGTAGAAAACACAGATTATATAAACTCTGTTGAGGTTACATTATACTTACATTACTCCCATTCCAAGCAACATAGTTGTGATACAAAGAGAATAGGGAAAAAAATTATATATATCATTTGGAAACTTACAATAGTATACATGAAAATTCTAATTGTATCACTCCCAATGTTGAATTTGATAGGTTGATATATAGACCATATTGTTGAATTCGATTAAATACTTTTATAAGATGTTTTTTATGCTTTTCCTCCATTTTTGGTGCTATTAGAATGCCATCCAAATATGGAAATGTTAAATCTAATCCTACATTAATAACCTAAAAACATCATTAATCAATATTTGAAACATAGAGAAGGCATTTCTTAAGCCAAAACTCATTATGCTAAACTTGAAAAGTCCAAATGGTATTATTATAGTTTTCGATTTGTCTTCTTCTGCAATATAAATTTAGTAGCAGGTTTTAAGCAAATCAAGCTTAGAAAAAACCTTTCAAAATATGATGGAAGTCTTCAATTCTGGCTAAGGATCTGGTACTGTGATATCATTTAAGTGGCCATAAGCTTCACATGGTTTTAAAGAACCATCTAGTTTTGTGACTAAATGGAGTGGATTTGCCTATGCAAATTTTGATGTTCTTACAATATAATTTTCTAACATAAATTTGAATTCTTGTTTAGCAATTTCTAATTTTTTGTGACCTAATTGTCTTACTTTCGAATAAACTGGTTTGCCAGTAGTTGTTATATAATGCTTAACATTATGTTGTATTTTAGAAATTAATAATTCAAGTTTTGTTATTTCCAGAAATTGTGCTAAAATGTCCGAAAATTCATAATTTTTGCTTAAGGTGCCTACATTTGATTCATTGGCTAATAGTGAAATTTCACCAGTAATACTCAGTTTAGTTACATTGTCTATTAATCTTTTGTTTTAAATGTAAATTAATAAATTAAATCAGGTAATAAAATCTACACCTGAAATACCTTTACCAACTTTGGCCATTATAAATGGCCCCTGAAAATCATGGCAAAATGCCAAATCACGAGTTAAAATTTTGTGCCCAAAACACAGGATTTCAGTTCCAGTTGCAGTATAAAGTTTAAAGTCACCACCTATTTTTTCATTGCACGTGGCAGGTATAAAGCTAACATCCACACCACCATCAACTAAAAATTTTATCCCAATTTTTCTGCCTATTACAAATACTCTATAATTAAATTCACAGCAAACTTTTAAATCAGCAGCAGAATTGGCCACTAATTTTAATTATGCTGTGAAGACAAGTTTTCCTGTTTCTTTCAGCTGTATCCCAGTGTACATTTTTCTGGAAACATCTTGAACCAGATGTAAAATGATAATAACACAATTTACCATCAAGGTTGTAACACCTCTGACTTCTCTTTCAAAATGATGACTTGTTATGTCTTTTGTTGTTATGACTTCTACCAGTTGGTTGGAAATGAAGTTCCTCAATTCTCTCTTCTAGCTTAAATATTTTTTTTTTTCAATAATTGTGGCATGGCATTTGGAGACCTACTTGAATTTGCAACTCAAGGTGAGTGAGCCTCATATAAGTCAGTGTGCGCATTCATTTAAAAAATTTTATCCATCATAACAGCTAATTTATCAATATGGTTTTACTAATATTCTCTCATCACTGTCAATAAAAATATGTTTAACATGACATGACAGTTTTTCCATCTATAATGTTTTCAATACCACATCAGAAGTATCATTTGTTGAACAGGATTTCATTTTTTACAGCAAATGGCTTGATATCATCAAGTTCAATGCCAGTGAGAAGGCATTAATTCTCATTAAACACATTTAATAAAAACTTTTTTTTTTACTAATGAATATTTATTATAAATGAAATCAGTTATAATATCCCAAATAGTGTCAATATATTTAGGTTTGATTTGTACAACTGAATAATTAAATTTAGCATCTATATTACTAATATCATTAATTTTAAATTTTGCTTCAATTTGATAAAACCATATTTCAGGCTTATCTACCTAGAAAGGTGGAATTTTAACACTCACTTTCATACTTTTGAAAGAATTAACATCATCTGACTTAGTTTCTGTTTTCTCAATGTCATTCATTTTGATTATAATCTTCAAAATACAGATCACCAAATAAATGTAGCAGCTACTACTACATTATAAATGAAATTGTTAACATTAAGTATGTACTTTATTTTATTAGTTCATAATACTTTTTCTTACATAAAACAATTATATTTTTCCTTTTATTTCAATATATGTTATTATCGTGATTTCAGTTTTCATAAAGTTGTATAAAAAACAAAGATTATATAAAATGTAGAGGTTGCACTATACTTACATAGTCACTTCTTTGAATATGAGATAAATGTTATCTTCAATTGCCTTGATATTGGGTTCAAGCTATCAGAGGACACTGTCATCAGCAAAAATTCTTACTTTGCATCTTCTAGATATCACATTTTCAATAACAACAAAGAATAGTCAGAAAAGTATTGGTCCCAAAACTGAACCCTCTGGTATGCTCTGACTAAAGTCTAATATCTCATGGAAGGGTCTTATTAAATTTGAACCTAAAAACTCTTTTTTAAGAAATTTGCAATTTGAGACAGTGCTTTTTCCTTCATACCAAATATATCAAAAAGTTTATTCTGCCAAACCTTATCAAAAATCTTTGTCAGATCCAAAAAGGCAGCCACATACACTCATAGCAGTACAGGCAAGTACTGGACTGTATCTTTAGGTTAACAAGTTTGTAATACTTGCCCATCACAAAGTGCTTCGTAATTTTGAACCATGGTCGAGTGATGAGGTCTCACCTGAGCTGGTACCTTCCTCTCCACATCTACGGCACACTAGTGGAAGGATTTTGGATATCACATATTAATGTGGACACATCCCCAATCCTATGAGAGAGATTACATGGTCACCCTCCCAACCAGTGCCCACAACAAATGAAACTTCACTTTTTGTTGATTTTAATGGGAAGCAGTATGAAGAGGCTAAGCCACTGGAGCTCAAAAGGTTGCCACGGTGTGATTTGTTGATTGCAAGTTTTAGGCATCTCTAACATTCTGGAAAAATATATTTGATTGATGGTATCCTTTTCTGAAGCTGTATTGCTTCTTTGGCAGTAAGTTTTTTGCTTCTAGATAATAGGTCTATTTAGAAGATATGTGCATTGAGGAAATAGGACTGTAACTCTCTGGAGAGCTATCTGTTTTATCCATCTTCTGAATAGGAATGACTAAAACTTTTTTCCATGCAAGTAGTATTTGGCCTCTTTTCAATGATTTGTTAAAAATACCTTAGTCATTCTAGTATTTCAGGTAACCTATCCTACAGGAAATAGAATTTTTATTCTAGAGCTCTATAGAAACAAATACAGTCTCTGCCTTTTATCCAGATTTTGCCTCTAGGTTCTAATGCAGGAGTATTAGATCATGTATAATATCAGGCCCTGTGAATTTACTCATAATAACTTCTTTCAAAAAGGTGTTTAATTCATGCATTGTAAAGTTAATTTCAAAAATAGGGTCACCAAGGTCTGATTTACAGCATTTATGAAGTGTTTCTCACAAACGTTTAAATCCATATGTCACCCCTATATAAATTTTATATACTCATTTGTCTATAATGATCACCTAGTAAGTCAGCAGGTGCCTTGTTATGGTCGGGAATGTATCTATTTGTGCTTAAAATTTTATTATATTTTTCTAGTTAAGCATTTTGTTTATCTAGAGCCTTCATCAATTTCCACAACTTGTGTTTGAGGTTCTAGTATCTATATTACTACATATATCACTCCATGATTTCCTTTTGTAGATATCATAGGCATATTTAATTCCAACATTTGTTTTGCTAAGTTCTGTTCTATTTTGTATATGTAAAAACTTTTGACAGTCTAATTTGACTTTTGACAACTAATCCCTTTTTTCTGATGAGATCCAAAATCTCATCAGAAAAAAGTGATTTGTTACATATGATCAAAGTGTTACATAGAAACAATTTACATTATTTAAAGTTTTCTCTTAAAATAAATTGTTTAGAGAGTGAAGTAATATTGTTTCTGAAAAACCTCTGCTGACTTCAAGGTCATTATTTAAATTCACATTGCAAAAGTTTCATTCAGTCAATTCTGTAACACACATAAAATCTAAGTTTTTCTTGACTCAAGTAGTCAATTATGATTTCAATTAAAAACAAGGATTGGTTGGTTGGTCCTTACCTACATTATTTAAAATTGTTCATTGTGGCATTTTGAGTATATGTCAGCAATAAATATTGAGACATTCAAGGACTCAGCAATGTCATGACTAAACCTAAAGTAAAGTAGGTAAAAGAGCCATCATTAAGGAACATGAGGGATTAATCTACCATTGCTTTAAAAAGATTATTACCTCTATTATTACCACATAAACAGCCCTATAGTAGATGTTTGGCATTAATATCACCAAGATAAATACATGGGAAATTTTCAAGATTTTGGTTCATGAAAGAATCTGAAAAATTTCCTTGGATTTGTTGTATGGTACACATTGAAAATTTATAGCTTCCTCTTGATCAAGATACCTTGCATTGGTAGTTCAACATTCCTACACAGAATGTCTGTATATTGGTAAGCCACATCCCTGAATAAAATGGCCAATTCTTTTCCACTTATTTTTAGTCTGTCACATCAAAAGATCTTATAATTTTTAACATACAATTGAAAGAGTATTCTGAATCTCGTCTCCTTTAAGGCAGTAATCTGCACAGCATGAGTCTTAGCCAAATTGAAAATCTGGTTCAGCATTACCTTCATACCTATAGTAGTTAAACCATTAATATGAGTTATGTTAAAAGATTTCCTTTAGAAGAAGATATAGGTAGAGACTGTAATTTACTTGACAAACCTGTCCTCTGTTTAAATGGAATTGCGACATAGCAGGACTTGAGGAGGAATTCAGCTTTTGTAAATTTTTGCTCATTCTATTCATTCCTTGCAAATATTTGCTATCATATAGATGTTTTTTTTAAATTTCTAATTGCAGATTATGAACAGTTATAGCAAAAAAATAAAAATAAAGTTTGAAGAACACAGAATACAACAAAGAAAAACATTTATACAAGAGTCTATTAATCTAATATGTCTCTTGCCTCCCAGTAATGTTCTGTAAGAAAAGTCTTGTGTAGAGCAGGACAGTGGAGAAGATGTGCAGAGTCTATCAATCTCCAGAAATGCATAGAGTGCATATTAGAGAAGGAGCAATTTTGAATCTGTAGAGATGATTTTGAAGGTAGTCATGTCCAGTGGCAAGGTGGAATTCAACGACTGATCTATGCCATGGGCTGTGTCACAAATTCAGGATAACATTCTTTTAGGATCTTTGAGAATTATGAGTTAGAGTTTTTCTGAGCACATGCTTGGATAGATCTTTTGGTAAGATTTGTATTTGTATGGAAGAGCATATGACGAGAAATATTCTGTATGATTAAAGCATCTCTTAAGTTAGGAAATCAAATTTCTCATTACCTGGAACTCCACAGTAAAATCTTGGAGTTCTAAATTCTTTGAATGCAAGTATATGTCATGAATATATTCATACAGAATATTTTCATAATAACATATATGTCTTTTCGTTTTTACTACTCCAGATCCAGTTCTTTAAAAACCTTTGTTTGCTATCATCAAGAAGGAATAATTCATTGGTGTGAAACTAATCATATTCCGGTCAAAGAAATGATTAAACTTCGAAGTCAATTTTCATATTTAGATGCTTATGATATTCCTTCATAATCATTAAACTTCTTCAAAAACTTCTGCACATATAGAAATTCAAGATACTAGAAAGCAAAATCAGGAATCGATAACTTCAGATATTTCAAAATCAGGTGTGCCTATTAAGTTGGTCTTTAGTTTTTGAATAATCAAATTATAGACAATATATTATGAATATATAATTGGAATACTGCTATGATTTCAATGTTACTTGTTTCTAATGAGCTTGTTAATTTTTATCATTTTCTATAAAATAATATATTTGTTTATTAAATTAAGTTTATATATTTAGATTGAGTTTTTTTCCTTAATTTATCACATATTTATATTATAAGCGAATTATAAAAAATTTGCAGTGTGAAATTTTAAACAAAGGCTCAGTTTTGTATTTATTAGTGCTAAACTAACAGGATTTTAATTTGTCTAGCAAGTACCACTGTAAATTTCCCATTTGAAACTTATATGTTAAATATTTGAGAAACAAACTTAAAAGATATTGCAACAAAGTTATCACTGATATTATATGGTATTAATAATACATTATCAAATACAAAAAAATTTAAATTTATTGATTGGTAACATCCAATTAAACTTCCGAATGAAATTTAAATCAGAATATCTATTTTTGATAATTTTAAAAGACAATTTCTAACTGACCATTTTCTCCCTTCTAAGATATTTTTTGCACAAAGCTATTTTATGCTACTGCTTAAAAATTAATAGTTAATCTCTCAAGTATTTGGAACATATTGTTACAATAATTAATTTTAAAATTATAAAGATCATTCTTGAGTGATGTTGATATTTGAGATAGAAGTTGTGCTGCTGTTGTAGATGCAAGACAGTTATAATGGTTATTTTTTAGTTTGTGCTAGGTAAATATTGTTTCTAATATTTATTTGATATGATGAAAGCATTGTTTTTACTTTATATACATTGTTCAAATTTTAAAAGTCAGAGAAAAAGAAACACTCGTACATTATAGTATTTCACATAAAAAATTAATTTTGCTTTAAGAAAAATCACACTGAAAAATATAATTTGGATATAAATGAACAATTCCTAAAGAATCCTATTTTAGGTTTGTATGAAAATTTTAAAATATGATCCTAATTAAAATTAAGGATAATTGTATACTGTTTGTGTGAAAAACCATGGACCTCATGTTAGGTATAATTTTGTAGGAAAGTTTGTATTAACATGTAAATGTTTTAATCCAAGCATTTATAAATATAGATTTCTGAAAAAAATAAATAATTCTTCACATAAAAAGTTTCATGATCACAAATTGATCATGAAAAACAAAGATATTGGAATTTATTTTCCTGTTATAAAATATCAATACAAAAAAGTTTTAACTTTAGATAATTTTAAAATCTAAATCAGTTTTCAAAAATGAGTTTCTCTAGGAAAAATCTCTGGTAATTTTTCATTTGCATCTTTTTGAAGCAGTAAAAATGCTTGGAAAATTGCATTGATTTAATTAATTGTTCATTTTTCCTAGAAAAGATTTTTTTATTGTTCAGTTGTTGCCTTGAATCTGTTTGTATGGTTTATTCTGTTACCTGAAATAAAATTTTAATTCCCACTTAGAAATTTAATTGAATTCAATTATTGAAGTATTGTTTAGAATTATCAATTTTTTTTCATTTTATTCAAAATATTGTTTCGCTACCAATGGTATGTATAATTACTAGTAATATTAGAATATTCAACGTTGTGGTTTATTGAAAAACGATGACAAAAACTCCATTTTTGTTTATCTTGCTCTGAATTTTAACATTCAATTAAGAAAGTAATTTGTAAGTCATAATATTGACTGTGTCATCCCACTTTGCAGAAGCAAATATGTAATGAAGTTTTCATAGTCATAAGTTTCGATAACAGAAAAAAACTCAGAATGTGATTTTATTTTACATTTCTATTCATTAAATTTTTTAAATAATAACTAATCATAATTATTGATAGTCAAACATTTAAAATTGCAATTATTTTTATAAATCTTGTCAATTAAATTTACTGATTAGTTTACAGTCTTTATTATTTTGCTTTACATTCTAGTTGGGATTTAAATGTAAAATGCTTCTTAGATTTAAATTGATTATGATAGGATTGTTATCCTTATATTATTTTAAACCTTATAATCAAGAAAATTTTATATTTTTTACTGCTGTGTTTCAAACCACCTAAAACATCCCATTATGCATTTAAGTAAAAAAAAAAAAAAAAATGGTGATAAAATTCTGAAAAGAGCTGTATTAGAATAATCAGACAAGACGTTTGTCTTGTGTAAATGTAGGCAATATTATTAATATATGACTGAATCACAAATCATATTGTGAGAACATTTAACTTGTTCAGTGTCAAATGTTACAATTCTACCTTGCTGAATAAATTTAAATATGTTTTTATCTTGACACTAACATAAAATAATGAATAATTAGTAATAATTACTCTTTGATTAATCAAAATTTATTTAAACAAAATTTTAAAAAATAGTTGTCATTTTTTTAAAAGAATTGATTATACACCATTTTACTCAGAAGACCTTAAAGTACTCATTGTAGATTACATTCCTCATGAAGACGACAAGTTTTACGTACTTGCTTAAAGGCATTGTAACACATTTTTATTAATATTTTAAAATTCTTATATTTCAGTTTCATTGGAAAACAAACAATTCTTTTTCCTTTTTCAGCTTCAAAAACTTCTAAATGTCAAAACATTTTAAATGGTCAAGCTAACCTTCATCATTGATACCAAAGGAAGCAATTTAATTTTCTTAAAGTAAAAGAAAATATTTTTTTATTTTTGTTGTATGCAGATATTGGAACAATTTTTTTTCACATGTTAGTAAATTTTTAGGAAATTAATAAATTCTTCTTGCAATAATATTTTCCTGCTGCATAGCTATTTATTTCAATTTTAATAATGAGCTTCATGAAAAGGTTCTCCAAAATGATTGCTTCAAAAGTAATATGTGAATTAATAATTGATTTTGAATACATTTATGATTATTTTCATAAATTAAACATGCTATCAAAATTATTTAATAAATGGAAATTTCAAAAATTAACTAATAGAATTTTAAATGACATATAAAATGTTAATGATATTATTCAAAACTACTAATCAGCTAAATTTTCTGTCTATAAATGTATAGGAATTTAAATAAGTTATATATCAGCTTTATCTTTTTACATATTGCAATTCATTTTTAAGGGGAAATTTTACAGAATAACTCTCTTAATGAATGTTTCATACTTGTATGGTGGAAAATTATCTTGAAAATATTTATCTTTTATTTAAATTAGACTTTGGATTTTATATTAAGCTGAGATTTTTTGTAAATAATTTAAATTTTTTCTCTGCAAATAAAATTTAGGAATAAATTTGAATTTCCAGTAATATTATGTAAAGTAATTATTTCAGTACAATAAAAAATATTGAGTTATTTTTTTCATGTAGATGTGTTATGAAGTCATATAGCAAATTTAGATTCTAAAAAAAATTAAGTTGTTAGGTATATTGAAATGTATCTATCTTAAATATGGGGCTTTTTTTTATTTAATTTGCTGTAGTTGTAATATTAAAAGAAGAAATTTTTTAAGTAAGTGACAAATTTTTATTGTAATTTACAGTTAGTTAAATGTGTGAAATAATTTTTAATTGAATAAAAAAATTCAAATTAAATAAGATATATTCTTTTTAAAATTGAAATATAATATAATTAAATTTATGATTATTAGATGAATTTTTCAAAAAACTAATCTCAAAGAATCAATTAAGAAAACTGTTAAAATTGGTTTTAAAAAATGAAAAAAAAAACTGAAAATATAGTTATAAATGATAACAATTAGTCAATTTACCATGGAAAGTTAATGTATTTTTCAAAATTAGCTTTATCAATTTGCTAAACTGATTAAAATAGTAGATTTGTGTCTTTCTAAAGTACCTAAAAAGTGCAACTTTTATTGATTCATATATTTTAAATTAATCATATTAGAAAGATCATTACCATTTTCTCTAATCCTAGAAGTTGTAAAATCAGGTGAAATGCTCCCACTCTCAATTTTTACTCCCAGATATGAATTATAAAGAGCCTATTATTTTGTTTTTTAGTTTACTCAGGCTGATATATTCATATGAGTATTAATGATGTATACTTTGTGGGATCTCTTTTAAGACTGCAAATGGAAAAAATTCCTCAAGCAAAATTTTTCTCTGGAGGCACGCTTGAAATGTGAGCTCTTTAAAAGTCAAACAAATCAATTTTTACAAATAATCAAAGATTATCAATACAATGCGTACAGTATTTACTTTGAGGGGAAAAAAATCTTATACATTGTTTTGTTAAAAGGAAATGTATTTAAAAAAAAATACTAACATGAACAAAAATATTTGCATAAATTATTTTAGGTTTTGGATGGTTATGGCTTATATATTATTTCTTATTACTATTAATGTTTTGTATCAAGTAATTGCTTTTCCAAATTTATAGTTTTTATTTAATAAGATATCCAAAATTTAATGACTAAAAGGTTGAGAATGAACTTACTATTTGTAAAATATGTGTGTAATGATAAGATTAAGCTTATTTCAAAAATTCATTTCAATAGACTCTTGTATAAAATATCTAATTTTCTTAAAACACATGCAGGATTTCATTTTTCAAATTATTTTTAAAACTGGCTTGTTCAAAACAATGAACTAGAAGATTATATTTAAGTTACAGTTTTTATAGAAAAAGTGCAAAAGTGCAACTTGTGTTTAAAGTTACTATTTAATCTGTCTGGCTAAGCTAGCAGCTATATGATAACCACTCTTGCCTTTGTTTCAAAAATTTATGGACTTGATTCCCACTTTGTGCATGGATATCTATAGCGTTTTTAAATCCACATTGAAGTCAAGCTCCCTGTCTAATTAGCCTCTCATATATATAAAAAAATAACTATTGAATGACAAACAAACCAAACTGATACTGCCTCACCACAATTATATGCACAAGAAAACTGCATTAAAAGGATATAAAAAATACCCATTTTCCACTCATTGGAACAATTGAAGTATTTAGGCTCTATTTTGCTTAAAGTTAAAAACTCTCTTAACTTTGTTGTTCTTTTGTGAAAATTAATAATAGAATATCATATTCATATCTATATTATAATAGAATATTATATATATATACATATAATTCTCACCAATCAATATTTATTCATTTTGGATTTGTCATTTTGAAACTGACTTAATTGTTCATGATTTATTAAAATTCACTCTTCTATATTATTTTATTTGCTTGAAATTCATTTAACAAAAAAGCTGTTTAATTCTGTGTACCAAAAATATTTTGAAATTTCATGTATAGTTAATATGGAATTTAAAATTGATATTTTTGAATGTTATACTAGATTTGTGTCAAAATATTCTTAAAAATTTCTAAAATAAATTATTATTATAAATAAAATAAATTATTAAACATCAAATTCGGATGATAATTATAGTACATTGGGTTGTGTGTCTTTATGTTAAAAACACCTATGACTTAATCCAATATAGCATGTTGATTTTTTTTTTTTTTTCTTTTTTCACTGCTCTTGAAGAAAGGAGATTTCTCCCATTTCTTTTCACAACATTTAAATTTTTGAAAAAGGCAGTTGAAATTAACTGCAGATAACTGTTATATCATTTGTTTTGAAGCCCTTAAATATAGAAATAAATATAATGTACATACTTTAGAATATAGGAAAGTAAAATTTTAAATAGAATAATATATTATAGTTTAAGATATTTTAGTTGTTTTTGAAAATATATTCTTAGAAAGTTTTTAGATCATTTCTTCTTATAACTAACTACATTAGACTCATTTCATCATTTATTGTATAAATCAAAGATTTTTCTCCCACTTTGGCAAAATTTCAAAATTAAAGAGTTATTTTTTTTTTTCCCTAAGGCAAGTTACCCGATATTCTTTTGAATTTCTGCATTGATTCATACTGTTTTGTTTCTACTTATTTTATTTCAAATATGGGTAATCAAATCATGCATATAGGGTTCAAAACAGATTACTGAGTGTGTTTATGCTTTAGATCTTTTGTACCTACTTGATTAGAATTTCTCTTTAATGAGTCCAATTTCTGTATTTTTCTTTTTACCCTAATGAAGTAACAAATCAAAATTGTGACTTTTGAAATAAATTTACTTTCGATTTTATGTAAATATAAAGTATTCTGTAAAATTTATTTCAAAAACAATAAAAATTATCATAAAACCTCACAGAAATCACAAATTAAGCTAGAAGGGTTCATAATTTTTCATTTTTATCGTCTTCATATCTTAGTTTCAAAGAAATCAATCCACTACAAGTATTCATGGCTGAGAATACATGCATGAATTAAATTAAGGATATGATATTATATATATATATATATTTTTTTTTTTTTTTTTTTTTTAAATTTTTAAAACAAACTTTGCTTTGTACATTACTGATTACATATATGTTATTTTATGCATTCAAAGGTAAAGAAATAGCAGTTAAAATGCTTTTTTTTAAAAAAAAAAAATATATGCATACATCAAGCATATATTCGTGTGCCTCAAATACGTTCCCATTTAATTTAAGCATTATTATTCTCCATCAATGGAGAGATGATAGATCCGTATGGATACAACAGCAAGCAAGTTGCAAAGGAAATTTTCAAAATTCACGGATACATATAGGTTGATTCTCATGGACACGACAAAAAAAGTTATAATTTTGTAAAATAGGAATAGGAGGTACCTTTAAAGCTAAGATATTTTGAAATTTTTTCTACTTTTTTAATTGCATTAGATGTGTGTTCCCTTTTTGCTCAGACTAATGCAACCCCAAAAAATAAATTTTTTTAATTAAAAGTTCCTAAAATTAAGATCCATCACATTGGGTTGATAAAAATTATAGTACATTGGGTTATGTGTCTTTATGCTAAAAACACTTATGACTTAATCCAATATAGCATGTTGATTTTTTTTCTTTTTTCACTGCTTTTGAAGAAAGAATTCTTTCATTGCTTTTTACAACATTTAAATTTTTGAAAAAGGCAGTTGAAATTTTATTGATTAACTAAAAACATTTGTTCTTATACTGATATAACATAGCTACCAAATTGTACAATTTGACTGCACAATAGATTGTATTTAAATGAATTGTTAATATATATATAAAGGAGCTTAAGACAAAATGATTTATTTTGTATTATATAGTTATTTTATTTTAAAGGAAACTTTTATAATGTTGATTTCTTTGATTTTAAAATCCCTTTCTATCCACTTTAAATAAAGTTTGATTAATGGTGATTTTTTTCAATCAAAAACTACCTATTACTTGTAGTTTTTGAATGATCAATTTAGGTTTCTAAAGATTAATGAAAGATTATTATTTTTAAAAAATTGTTATTTGATTAATAAAAGATTGTTTTTTATATTATTGTAAATGTATCCATAACATTTAAATTTTTGAAGTTTCATTTTGTATTATAATTCTTAATATAAGCTATATTAAATATTAGTTTTCAAATGTTTGTATTTCATGATGTTGAAATGTTACAGAATTATTTGATTTTGAAGCAAAAATTTCAAAGGGCTGCTTTGTGTACATCAGCTTAAGAGGTCAAAAAACTTAAGTCTTAAAATTTTAAATGTTGGTAGGTTTGATTTTTTGGATTTTTTAAGACTCATTAACTGTATATACCTTGTGTATATTCAGCATCATAAAGTGCTTTAAAGTTTAACCTTTCTTGCAATAGATGAGTTGGAAATATTTTTGATAAATTTTACTTTTAATGTTCAACAATCAAAATTTGTAAGATGTTAGACTGTTGAATCTGTTGACATTTTGAATAATCGTTAGTATTAACTTGAAAGCATTTCTAATGTTGGTTCTCAAAATAAGTAACGTGATGTAAAAATGTTAAAGTTTGTATAAAAATCAATAGGATCTTTATTAATCTAAATATTTCTATTGTAATGATGAAATTAACTAACTACAATTAATGGACAAACAATGCCATTTGCACTTTTCGTTATGTCCTCAATTACAGTAATCATAGTTTTTCATTACATAGAATGTCATTGTGTGCATTTATAAAGCTTGTCATACACAAATAATGGTATGCTCTGTTAGGCCTAATTATTAATAAAAGTGTGATATGCACTATTGTGACTTTTGATCCATGTAAGTCAAATTGACAACTGGTTTATTAATCATTTGCATTTAACCATTATATAGCTTGATTATCACACTCTGATAAAATAATGATTTATGGGTCCACAAAATATAACTATATTGGAGAAATTAATGATTTTATCTGTGAAAGCAGAATTAAGCCAAACAATATTTATATTTGATTATAAATAGAAACAATTCCTTCAAATTTCATTCCGTTATAAAATTTTCTATAACAATAAGGAAGGAATGCTTACAATTCTGAGGCAGAACATTTACATTACTGTAGTTAAACTATCAGCAAACAACATTCCCTGTATTTTTTTGTTATTTGTTCAAATACTGCAGTCATAGTTTATTCAGCTTTATATTTTGAGTTATTAGCACTTCTCTACAGTTTTCTTAATGTATTTTAACCATCAAATGATTGAGAAATTTCCAAAATTTTGTTATTAATTTTGTAAAAACGTTTCTCAGAGAACATAAGAACAATTAATAATAAAAAGAGAATCTCTGAAAATATATTAAGAAACAACATTTTATCTAGTGAGGTAAGTATCATTGTCACGTAAATCTTCAAAAAAAAATAAATAAAATAAAATAAAAAATTGTTAATAAAGAACATTTGGCTTATGCACTCTTTTAATTCATAAGAACATTTTATATTTATTGAGGTTTATGTAAATTCTTAATATATCTCTAATTTTCGTTCTGTTGACCAAAATATGAATAAATTATTTTTATAAAAATCAATTGCATTCTCAAAAGATTATAAAATTCTATTCATCCAGTTAACATTTTTTCATGCGGTGTTTAAACACTCCTGTTAATCTGTGCTTTGTGTTGGGTATTTAAAATTGACTGCATTAAATGATTTTCTTTCTTCTTCTTCTTTTTTTTTTTTTTTCCTCTTTTTTTTTAGATTGATACCACCAGTATTGGGGATGACTCTGCTCGACTTCACACAGGTGCAGGATGTTACAAAAACTTTGATCACTCCTTGGATGGAAGTATAGGAAATGCTCAAAGAAAGAATTCTCAGGCACACTCCTTGCCTTTAGGAGTCATGATAGCCAATTCTAATAATCTCCTTGATACACAAGGCCAGCCATCTGATAGCAGATTGTCGAATGTCACTCTAAACCATCTTAATAATTCAAACATTCCACCAAATTACCAGAAAGGATATGTCTCTTCGGTTAGAAATTTTACTATGAAATTTATTATGTTAAAGATATCAGACATTGTGTTATGTTGCAAATTTTCTGAGAAATAATTTTTAAAGAAACTTCTGAGAAAATCTATTGTTCCTGCTTTGTTCATATTTAAGCTTTCTCATAATTTTTATTTCAGTTTTTGCTACGATTGCTTAAAAATTTAAATGAGTAATGGAAATATGAAATTGTAATGAGACTATCTCAATCAGATTATGATATTAGAATGAACACAAGTTAGTTTATTGGAGTCAGGAGTTTCTAAAAATATTGAGTATATTAATAATTAATTCTTGTAGAAAGAAAAATCACATAATTTTTCATATGAAATTAGTTCTTGTTGTTTTAATCTCATTAAGTTAGTGGTATAATGTGCCTGCGTGCTAAAATGCACTAAAAGTTTATTTTATTCTTTAAAATAAGTGCAATTATGTGTGTGTTAGGAAAGTCTGTTATATTTAATTTTAAAAAATTTATAATTTAGCGATTTGATGGAACAGCTAATCAACACATGTTTAATTATAAAAAATTCTTAAATTGTTTCTCCCTTATAATAATCACTTGTCCATTTTGGATCTTGTACTAAAAACCCAACCAATCTTTATAACGATTTTTTTTTTCTATTTTTAAAAATTGTAGGAGATTTGCTATGAAAAAGAAGTCTTTGTTAAATTTTCGCTACTTAATTTCCTATTGCTTTATTAATAAATTGAGAATATCTTCTTTGTTGCATGTTTGTGATTTTTTTTTAACAATTTCCTTTTAATATTGTTCATAAGAATTAAATGTTGATATTTTGTCACACTTATATAGAACTTGAACTATGTTGTTTTCTCGTGTGCCACTTGGGCTGGCAAATTGGGGTGCGCTTCTCCACTTTTCCAACTTGAACTATATTATACTTATATCAATTCTAAGTTCTTTAAAGTTAAAAAATTAACAGTATTTGGTCGTAAGTTGCCTAAAGCTCCAGACTATCTTTAAATACTTTAATTAATCATTTTTTTAAATTGTGATATATTCCTAATATTTTAAAATATAATTTTATGTTTTGCTTTTGTAATCAGTGATTAAAACAAATTTTTCTATTTTAAGAAAGTGTATGATAAGTGTGAAAACAAACCTATTTATGCCTATTTCATCATCCCATATCATGAATAGTTTATAAGTTATATAAAATATAGTGAAAAAGAAGATCAAAGTAAATATAGCTTACAGAATTTAGATTTTTCTTTACTCAAAATATCAGTTTTAATATATTATTTAAATATATAAAAGAATCTGAGCAAAATAAAATGTTATTGTACTTGAATTAGGATGTGAAAGATTTTATTGATCAAGAACCTTCGACTCAGTGTGATCTCATGAGCAACATAGAGCTTAAAACTATTAATAAGTGGGATGTAAACAGCATGGAAAGTTATGACACATACGCAACATGCAACTCTCAGCCTTGTGCCTCCCTTGCTGACTTGTCTGCTGATGACCCTTTCAATGCTCGTCCACCTCCTACCCCACCGTATCAACATCTGAACTCTAGTAATCTTTATATTAACCCTCTCGAGGAAACATCGCAACCTGCTCAAATCGAATTAAGAGATGGTTATACTATGCAGCAGCATTTCTTTCCACAGCATTCTCCCATTGGGAAATCTTACAGTTCATCCTCAACAGACAGTGGTAGTTGTTATGAGGAACCTTCTGGAAGGACTCCTGATGGTTACTCCTCTCTTCCAACCTCTCCTGATCCCAGGCAAGAAGGACATTCATCAACACCAGCCCTAACCGCAAAAAAACCTTGGTTCTTTCAAGTAAGAAAGCCTAAAACTAGATTCGATGCACCTGATACCTCACAGCACAGTTTGCAATCATCATTAGATTCTGTTGCCAGCAACACTAGTTCTCGGCAAGGCAGCGGTACATCTTTAGGGAAGTCTAGATTTGGCATCAAGCCATCGTTTTCAGTCAGAGGTGAATATTTTTTACATTTCTTTGATGTTTCAAAAATTTTATTGCAGTATAAACTATATTTATGTATGAAGAGATGTTCAACATAAAAGGAACTTCTAGTTAGTGATAAACTGTGAAAAGTTGCAAAATTCTTTTAGAAGTTACAACATAAGTAATTAAACTTTAATGCTTGAAAATTTTGTATTTTTTACTTTTAAATTTTTATTTTTAATTGCATTAAAAATGATGATTAATAATTTATGTAATTTATAAATGTTGAGATTTAAAAGCTTCATCATCATAAAGCATTTAAATCAAGATATATTTCATTATAATTCAAAAATAAAAATAAAACTGATATCTGTTCATAGTTGATAAAATTGCTATTTTTAATCAAATTTTAAAATTTCGTCTTTAATTTTTTCAATATTTGTTATAGTTATGTGTAATACAATACAGTTGTTGTTGCTTATGACACTTGGACAAGCCAAGTTCGTTCTACCTTGGCTATGCAAATTTAATTCAATAGGGAGCGTCTATAATTCATATATGTATATAAATCTTATATATTATAATTACACTTTTAACTTGATAATCTTTATCTTAAATTTATGAATTATATAAAAAAATGTTTGGAGATATTGTCACAGGTATATGATAAATATTTTTATAGTTATCAAGAATAATTATTGATTGAAATTGCAGATTTTGTTTCTGAATTTTTGATTTTTTTTTCCAGGAATACCTAAAGAATAATTGTCTTATTATTCATTTAAAAATTCTTAAAAAGTGAATTTAAAATTTAAGTAATAATCAACATTAATCATAAACAAAATGGTTGTATATGCATTTGTTACAAATTTTATTTTTAATTAATATTTTATGAATAATTTATTATTTCAGTGGATTTTTTACAGATTTAATTTTTTTAATTTGTAAAATTATTTCTTCAAAATCTATTTATGAAAAACTTTTTTTTCTAGTATTTATTTTTTGTATTATGAGTTTTAACTTTTTTAGTAAATATCGTATATAAATTTTTGAAATATCTATGATCACATTATCAACTTTGATGTATTGTCTATCACTTTAGATGTTACCAAATATAAAATTGCAAGTCTTCTGCTCAGTAAACTTAAATTATTAAATGAAACTTTTTCTCCAATTTATTATGTTTTATGTTTCAAAATACCTTTTGAAAGTCAAAGAATTGTAATATAACATAAAGTTAAGAATAGCAATTCTGCATGTGAAATATATTAGCTAAGTTTAGTTATTTAATAAATGTATATTACTGTATTTTACTTGTAATTATTAACGATTTCATGTGCTTTTTAATGTTAGTAAATGTTATTAGGACAATGTCCTCTTTTATTTTATCTGATATGAATTATGGGGAAATTTTCTTTCAAATGCTTCAGTGATGTATTTAATAGCTGTACAAAATCATTTATAAAAGTTTGAAAGTCATCCACTTAAAAAGTAAAATAGTCGTTATCTTTAATTATGTGTATGTATAAAATAAAACCACTTATTCAGGTTTTTCATGATTTTTGTATTTATGCTTTTTTAATTCTTTATATATTTGAAATTTGATCTGCAAGTTTTAATTTATAATTAATTATATAATTTATGAATATAATTAAACTGAATATTATAAAGATATACCTTAAAATATTTGAATGATGCTCTTTAAATATTTTGAATAGAAAATGTAAAATTATAGATTTCTAATTTAATATTTTATAATTGTATTTTGATTTTCTTTGAGTATTTATTTATTCTCATCTGGATAAGTTCTATTGATGTTTTAAAATTATCCGAATATGAATATTTATATAAGAATGATTTTAATTTAAAAGAAAATAAATAAAAACTTTTGGAAGAAATTGAAAATTCTATAAATTATATTGATATGCATGTTGCTGCAACTAAACAGTTTTATGAATTATGAAATAGAATGCAAACTTATCTGAATGACTTCTTTAGAATTCAAAATGTTCTTTTTTTCTTAGCATTCAATAATATCATGACTTTTGGCATTTTGCCTTATATTTTTGTATACTGTTGAATGTGAATTCTCTATGAATAAGTGTCTTCTTGCTGCTTGTGGGAAAAAGTCTTATTTTTCAGGAAAAACTGTATGGTGCAAGTGGATGTTGTAGAGGGATCTGTATTGTAGGTTTCTAAATATAAATATTTTAGGAATGTCAGAAATGTCCTAATTCTGTATAAAAATTACCTTGAAAATTTGGTGAAATTAGTTTGAAGATAGAAAAAAAATATGGGAAGTAATTAAAATATGAAGAGAAAGAATATTAAAAAATGAGAGAACATTTTGAATTCTAAAGATTCTGAGAGTTCATACAAAAATATGCTGTGAGTAAGTGACTTTGTTTTTAAATGAAAAATGTGTGAAAATTAATTTAATTTCACGAATTTGTATTGTTATTAAATCCAACAGCTTTTTAATGCTAGCATTATAAGTATATCAATAGTTTTTTTTTTTAATCTTTTTTTTTTTATTGTTTTATCATTGTTATATTAAATATTAATGAAGAATTATCATTTCCATATGTATATAATATTGTTGAATGTGATTTTACCTATAGTCATAATGTATTTTACAAATATATAAGCAATTATTGAGATGGATGAGGGAAAATAGTATAAATTCATTTTAGTTTCTAAAGGAAATTCACGTTTCTATAGAAATATAGGAACTGTTTTAATATATTTTAAAGTTTTTTTCATTTTACACTTAATTTTAATTTACTGATATTCATTCAAAATTTGGCTGTTTAATAAAAAATATTTAATAATAGTAATGTAACTTTTTTCATTTTGCTAAACAAAGAATGTGTGTTAAGCCAATTTTGAAACTAGATATTAAATATATTCTGCTACTAAATTATAGCTGTTTTATTCAATTTGAATTATTGTAAATTAACATATTTAAATATCATGTAAACAAAATGTCTAATAAAATATTACAATTTCTATGAAATACCTTTTAATTCTTTAAAAAGATCTCTGTAAAGAGAGTATGTTTTTCCTCTTTTTAAAGCAGAAAATGTTCATCATTCCCAAAGAAGTAGATTATTTGTACATCAATTTTAGAGGGTCTTAAGTTAAAACTTTTCATCTCACATAGATGAATATAAAAAATGTGAAAAAGCAATATTGTGTCATTATGAGATAATTGTTAATAATTTTTATGATAAATATTACATTTCATATGTAAGTGAAATCTGTAATTTGAATAAAATGTAAATACGTTTTTTTTTTTTTTTTTTTTTTTTGCTCTGATTAATTAATTATTTCTTTGCAAAAATTAATGCTAATTTATGAGTATTATGTAAATTAATAATGAGCAAAGTAAGTTCAGTTTATTTAATTATTTTAAAGTTTACTGTCTTCAGTTTATATTTCAATAAATTTACTGTTTTTCCAAATGATATCAAATTTTTTGTCTGAAGTCAAACAACTTTACAGAACAAGAATTTGTTGACTTGATATTTTTCAATATTTGATCAAAATAAATATCCCTCAAATTTATTAAATAAGATAGATTTTAATCAAAAATATATTGCATCCCTCATAGACAAGCATTGGAATTGTTGTAAACAGAATAGAGTTGACTATGACAGAAATCTAATTAGAGCTTAGTTATGCTGCCATCAGAGTTTTATATTTTATGAAGAGCAAATTATTTTATAAAGAACAGTAAAACTAGATTTTACTTACGTTTGTCTCATATTTATGTTACTCCAACAGAAAAAATTCAATAATAATGTGTTGTATAGATTAATTTATATTTTTGAGTTAATTCAATTAAAGAAATGTAAATAATCTAAATTAATTTCCAAGGTTGATTGATTAGAAGTTTGATGTTGATTTTATTATATATTTCAATGTTAAATAAACATATTATTTGTCTACATTTATTATATACCTTCATGTTAGACATTTATAAAAAAATACATTCTTGAATAAAATATGTGCTTTGCATTTTTTTGTAGTTAAAAGGAATGACAATAAGAGTCCATTACTTGGAGGATCTTTAGAAAGAGGTTCATCAATGAAAAAATTTAACAGTCCAGATACTGCAAAAAAGCGTTCTATTTTGAAAAAGGACTCACTGTATAAAGAAGAAACTGAAAAATTGATATCTGACAGCTATCATAAAAATGCCCCAGAGAATTGTGAGGTGATGGTAGGAAGTGCTTTTGTTCCAATATCAACATCTAATATTCATGATCCATTTTCTTCATGTACATCTTCTTTTCCTTCTTCAAAAATACATACATCTACTGGTCCAAAATCAAGTTCTAAATCTCACGCACAACCAATTAAATTTGTAGGTCTGGATGATGATACAGATTCTCTGGCTTCAGGAAGAGGATCTCCATCCTTCAGCATATCTCATGCTCCTGATTCATCATTATTGACTAGTAGTAGTGTCCAAAGACATCAGCCCCTTAGTCCATCCGTATCCAGAACATTACAGTTTCCAGATGCTCCTAGGTTACCTGATGGAGCTCTAGACAGAAGGCACACATTTCAAGACAGTGATTTTTTTGTTCAACAGGATGTGGCTCCTGTCGACAGCTCCACAACTTCTGGATCCCCTGCACACGGTGGTCACAGAATACATAGGGTGCCTTCGTATTGCGCCAACACATCCACCTATGGCCCTTCCCGTTCATCTTCTCCTGCAACTGCTTCTGTTACATCTGCAGTTGCAACACCTGCCCAGCCTTCAAAAAGTGAGCTTGCCAACTCTGTTGTGGGATTACCTTTGCTCCTAGCCACAGTGCCAATTGTAAGCCCCATCACCTCAACCACTAGTAATTCCTCCTCTGTAGCTCAAACTGACAACAAAACAGCTCTGCAGCCAGATGCAGTGGTTGAATCCCACCGTCCTCCTCTAATAGCACAAAGTTCTCAACAGTCCACTACAGATGAAGATTCTGTCTTTGGACATGACCATCAAAGCACAATGAGTCGGCAGTCATCGAAAGACAGTTCTACTTTGTCTTAATTGTGAATGTGTTAGTATTTCATTATGTTTTAAGTTAATTTTTGTATTATTTATATTATTAGTTTTTTTTTTCCAAAAAGATTTAAATGTTATTGCAGTAAACTCATGATTTTTGAAATTGAGTGTGGATTTCACAGATAATTTGTTAAGTTAGGAAAAAGGGACTAAATCAACACAAAAATGTATTCTAACAATTTAAATGCCCAATAAATTACATAAACACATTTATTGTTTGAAAAGTAATAAAATTATTAGATATTTATAAATTTACTATTTTAAAAAATTTGTCAGTGTTCTTATCTTTTATTTTTATCATTAGAGTATTTTTTTAGCAATTGGATTTTTGTGGAGATTTAGACATCACATAATCTGCTTAATATATACCAGTGAGTTCACTGTGTGTAACAGGTCTGCGAACCTTTACGCATCAGAAGTAAATTTTACGCTTTTACTAATAGCATGAATTATTTTATGTATTTCGGTTCTTCTGGGCAAAGTTGAAAAGGATAAGAAAAATTTTTAAGTCTTAGCACATTATTTCGATCGTTTCTGAATAACCATAATGAGAAACGGAAATTAGCATCTACTTTCAACCAATCTATGAAACTTCCCAAACTCTGGTCACTGAGTCTCCGAGCGCTTCGAAAATCACATGCTAACCCCTTTTCCTATCAGGGGAGGGGGAGCTCCAGCTTGAGAAACTGTAGATGGGGACAAAAAAGGGTACAGGTGTAATCTTGCTCCCCTTTAGTCACATATCAAGACTTGGCGCCATTCATTTTAACTACTGTGATTGGTAGACTGTTGTAGATGAGCATAGTTAACTCTGAAGTTCTCTTGAGTAAAAGCAAACATTTGTGCTGTGTTACGACTCGTGTGATTGTTGATAATTTGTAAAAATTATGTGCTAGTAAACCTAATAAATCTTTTTTCAATCTTTTAAAAATAGTTAGTGTCGAATTTCCATGCATTAAAGCATCATCTAAAGGTATTAAGTTTGCTCCCTGCATGGTTTGCACTTGTGATTTTAATATATCTCACGGCAGTCGTTTTGATATTTCTCGTCATGTCAAAGGCCCAAAACATATACAGGAAGCAAGTAGTACAGCAAGCACTTCTAAAATGGATGCTTATTTTAAAAATGATACTCAAAAATTCACTTTGTCAGAGTTATTACGAAAATAAATATCTGATAGATATGTAGTTTTGACACCTGAAAAGTTTTACTGAAGTCCTTTTCCGAAAATTGGCAGGTATGAAATAATATAAAATATTAATTTGGAAATATTGAACTCTTTTCAATTTATATTGCCTTTTCAGTTTCAAGTAATTTTCTACTCTTTTATATCATTTATAAAAGTCTGTAAACGTAAAATTAATTCATAAAAAGAACAAATTTTTGATGCTACTCATCCCAACTCATGCTCTGCACTTGTGTTTTTAAACTGTAGAGTTCAGAAATATTGGAAGGCTGTACCTATCAAATGATAGAGAAGGAACTTAACATTGGATCCGCAGCTATACACAAAATCATTCAGGAAGAATTACATATAAAAAAAGTAGTTTGCCATTGGGTTTCCCATAATCTAACTAAGCAACAAAAAGAGGAACGTGTCAGAATCAGTATTGAAACTCTTAAATTGCTTAATGATGGTGACCACCGCATCATTTCTAAAATTGTAACAGGTGATGAAATGTACATACCGTTTTTTGACGTTCCAACACGTCAAGAAAGCAAAGTATGGGTCTTTGAAGATGATCCCACGCCGACAATGGTGAAAAAACAACGCGCACTGAAAAAAGTGATGTATGCCGTTTTCTTCAGAAGTACGGGATTGGTCAAAGTTATCAAGTTGGAAGGACAGAAGACAGTAACAGCAAACTGGTATACCACTAATTGTCTTCCACAAATTCTACAAGAACTGAATGTTAGGAGACTAATACTTCACAATGACAATGCATCTTCACATACAGCTGGATTAACAATCGAGTTTCTTAAACAAAAACAAATTAAAGTGATAGAACATCCGCCGTATTCACCTGGTCTAGCTATGTGCGACTTTCGGTTATTCTTTAATCTATTTTAGATTAAAGAATAACCAAACTTACGTGGAAGCCGTTTTCATTCAGAAGAATAGATTGATGTGGCTATAAATGCATTTTTTTCATCTATTCCAAGAAATGAATGGCTTGAGGAATTTAATCTGTTGAAAATTCGTGTACAAAAGTGCATTGATGCTGGAGGAGACTAACACTTAGGACACTAACTTTGAACACATCTAAAAGTTTGTAAATATAACTTTAAAAACCTAGTTGTATCTCAAAAATTTCAGAGTGACCCTCGAATTTAATCGTTCTTGTAGTAAGGATAAACCTCTTCATATTTTTCTGCTTCAAGTTGATTGTGGAACATCTAAATAGATACACTTAAATTCCTTTTCATGAAGTTAGTCATTTAACTGCCGAAATGCATTAAATATTATCATACTTAATTTTACTAATATTCTATTTGCATTATAGCCAGGATCTAATAAGGAGAAATTCATAATTACCATCTGTTTGAGAAAATGATATTTCATATATATGTGTTCTTTTAATTTGCTGCATTACTTTTATATGGTAAATTACACTTGAAAATATTAAATGTAATTAATTTTTTCTTAATATATTTTTTATTTTTAGCTGGATTGCATTCTGAGTCTATATCAAAAGCAGTAAAAATTTGTTAGTTCATCAGCTGGCCAGTTCTCATTTCAACTGAACTTAGAGTTTGCGTAAATCTTTTCATGTTTTACACTCATCATTTATGTCTTCGATTCTTTTAGTGATACATAATGTCTTCTATTCTTTTAGTCAATATTTTTCTTATACATTTTGAATGTCTCATTATGTATGTGGCAATTTTAAATATATTAATTTTTTTACTATCTATGTATATTTATACATATATATAATTTTATTTTTTATTTCTCTTTACTCACAGTATTATTTAACATTTGTCCTTGTGTTAACTATTTCATATTTTTCTTAAATATATTCTAGTTTATATATTTTACCTATTTATTTTTATTATATTTGATAAATCTGCATGTGATATATTTATACTTATTGTTTGTTATTAATTTTCTGTGATTTTCGAAATATCTATAACTGATGAGAGACTACTGTTCCATGATATAAGTATACTTTTTTCTGTGTTCATAAACTTAATTATTTGATGTTTCTTATTAATTTATAAGCATTTTTATCTTCACATGTATTTAATATTTATATGAATGTTGGCCATTTGTTGTACCAGTATGAGTTCAAGAGAATGTATTTTTATAACGAATATAGATGTTGTCTGTTTACAATGTGGTATTGTTCAATTCACTAATTTAAGAACGGTATAAAAATGTTTTTGATGTGTATATTAAGTCACAAACCTGATGGTGAAGTTTATTGTTATTTGGAATTTTTTGCTTCATAATAATTGAAATGGTTGCCAAAATACATTTTTACAATCTATTGAATGAAGCAAAGTGAAGCATCTTAAAAAAATTGTACAAATGTGTATATATATTAACTGACAGCACATCTGTTACATTTGATGCTTTCACAACTTGTCTATTAATTGTTTTGATGCAGTCAAAAAGCACAGATATCATTTCATATTTTCTCATTATCATTCATCATTCTATACTCAACTTTTATTGAAAGAAGTTATTTTCCCTTCCATTGAATTTGTGAACAGCCATTACAATTTATTCCCTATGTTTTTTTTTTTTTTTTTTTTTTTTGTTTTTTTTTTTGCTACTTGTGTGAATTATTAATTCAATCATGTTTGAGCTAAAGTTAAATAAAATTTCTGTGCCATTCTTTTGAACAATTTCGCAATAAGAAAATATTAATGCAATTTAATTTATAACTTTAAAAAATTTCACAATGCTTTCAACTGAAAATAAAAATTATAAATTTAACTACATTATCAATAATTATAAATAAACATTAAAAAGTGAGCTAATTTGTCTTCTAAAATAACTTTCTTATATCAAAGTTCACCTTTTTTTGTAATGAGTAATTATTTTCATGTTTATTTGATAAATACTTGTAATGGCTAAAATGCCAGATGTCCACCCAAAAATTGTGGTTGAACTAATCACGCGAATTTGCACTGTGTAAATGAATAGCACTGTTCTAAATATGAGCCATTTTACATCCTATATAGTGTTTCTGTTGCTATTTGACTGCATATATAAGTGGGAACTTCACCAATCTACAACACGATTCTTCATAAAAAATAAATAAGAGTGCCATGTCTTTATAAATGTGTTGTAATTCTACACACCTGAGTGCACTTTGTAAAGCAATTTGTATGTCTGATAATATCATCACCAGTAAGTGTATACTTATTGCTGGGAATGAGAATTGCATGTGCATGAGTGTACACATTCTTGCAATTTATAGATTGCTCATAAGATCATCCTTCTGGTGCTCTGCCAATATAAATACTACTTACTTAACTTTGAAGATGCATGTGGGAACAGCTCAGAATCTTATCCTTCTCTAGACACATATTTCAGTTTTTAACTTATCAGTGCATTAAAAAATTGCACAATATTTTTTACTGTTTGCGTGAGAATATTAAACTACTTATCTTTGGGGGACTTCTGGCAGTAATCAGTGTAGAATTTTATCACAAAACAAACTGAGCTTCTAGTTGTTCTTGCATGCATCTGTGTCTCTTTTAAAAGGTGCTTATAGTAAGCGATTTTGCTTAGATTCATAATTAGTTGAAGGAACATAAACAGTTTAAGCTTGGTTTCAAGACCCGTTATGATTGTTATAAATGTTGCATGCATTGCCATTGTAGATGATGGACTTGTAAATTAGCTAACCCATCAAGAGATTCCCATTGATGTTGTAAATAAATGCTTAAACAGAAATTTATGCAATAGAGATAGACTCCATTCCTTAAATTTAATATCTAAGCAACACACTCTGCATGGGTCCCTGTACTGTTTAAAAATAGCTTTTTTGTATGTCTTTCAACAACTTTTTTTCCCAATTTTATTAAATGTGGGAAAAAAAAGTAAGATTAAATAGATTGTGAAAAAAAAATAATAATAATAATACTGTCTCAAATGATATTTAAACAAAAACAAGAAATGTATCATGCTGTATTAAGATTCAGATAAATTTATTTATATTAATCTGCTTTTGTTTTTTAATCTCTGATCCCTTTTTGCACATGTTATTTTTAATATTGCAAAATTTTATAACATGAAAGAGCATTCTTACAATATAATTATTTAGTTAATCGTAGCCTTCTTGAAAGTAATAAATCTTTTTAGATAATGTTTTTTAAACTCACTATTATTAAATTGTAAAACAAAATTTTTAAATTTGCATTAATTATAAGAAAATTTTGAATTTTAATCATTTTTTGACTATTTTGAAAATAACTATTAGTTTAATAGATCCTACTTAGTCTATAGGGAAAAAAAAAAAAGAAAGAAAGAAATACTTGCACAATGTACAGTCACAATGCTTCATGTTGATTAAATTAAATGGATCATCATTCCTAAAATATATATTTATGTATTTTTTTCTCTTTCTTGATATTTTGGAAAACTGTTAGAAGCATTTTATTTATGTAAAACACACAAATTAAATTGAAAATATTAACTTCTTAAAGTGTTTCTAACAAGAATTAATAGAATAAATTTTATGAAAATTTTTTCTGATCATAATAATTTTATTACTAAATCATCAAAATTATAGTTTTATGGATCTTTTATTTTGAAAAATAGTTAAATCATTGCAAAATTTCTTTTCATTTTAAATTAACATTATTTTCATTTCAAATATTAAAAAATATATTCATTCATTTATTCGTAAATTGCCTATTAAAAACTAATACAAGATTTTATTTGGCTGGAGTTGCTTGCTGTGATAATCATTATTACTAGAATAATTTAGCTCATTATTTTGTCTAAAAATATTTACTAGAAAAACTTAAATTGGTATTTTGATATGAGTAAGTTGAATTAAGTTGCCTCTTACCCATATTTTACTATGAAACAACTGCTTTGCTGTCCTGCCATAATAAAGCTGCAGATATATTTTTCCAAAATCATTCGTCCATATATTTGTATATACTTTGCTAATTGTCCAATTTCAGTTCTGTTATTTCTGAAAGAGATTAATTTATAAAATCTCTCACTTTTCAGCCTATTTTAAAGCCATGTTAACTTTTTGAAGAAAGTGTGATGCACAATTTTTAAGTCATTATATTTTGTATACTGTTTGTAAATGAATGGTTTATTTTGCTTGCACCTGAAACCTAATGTCATTCATAAAATGTGAGTGAAATACAACATTTGGGAAAATATCCTTTTTATGACCTTTAAAGTGCATAAAAATAATTTCTTTAATTAAATATTTTTACCTAAATATTTCTATTAGGATAAATAAGTGTTCAAAAGCATTTTTATTTTAATCAGCTTTGTCTTTAGACTCATTAGATTGCTACTTGTTTGTAAGTATGTACATAATTTATCCCTAAATTCATTACCAATTTTATTTGCTTACAATAAATTATTTATGAGATATAATTTGTGTTTACCTTTTCAAAAAAAGTGTAATTTACTGTAAATTAGAAAAGTTCTAAGAATTATTTTCATCACATAGCTGAAATAAAACTATGTTTGCATTGTTATATATATGTTTTAAATATCAAATTTTAGATGAGTAAGAAGTATTGAAAGTAAAATGGGATGCGTTTTTTCCTCTGCTGATTCATTTTTGGCAATATTATAAGAAGGAAAAATAAAAACTCTACAAATTAAAAATTTTAAAAAAAGTATTAAAAAGTGTTTCTATGTAAAAAAAAAAAAAAAAAAAAAAATCAGTATTGTTTCTAAAGTTGTTAACTAAATATACCAGGGACCCTTCTCTATTCCATAATATTTTTCTGACTTTAAGATGGAAAAAAGGCAGCTAATTTATCCACTTAAAGCTATATATAAAATACAAATGTTGCTTTTCATAGCACACTTTGTCTGTATATCTGGCAATAATATTTTATCCATATTGTAGTAATACTATAGTCTTGTGCTTAAAAGAAATTATCTTTCACAAACTATTTTATCCCTTTAAAACATTGTATAATCAAAATGCTCAAGCATCTAGATTCAAAGAATTCATTATCGTTCTTATTTGCAAAATAAAAAAGAAATTATTCTATTTCTTGCTGTTGATTTTTACAATACTAGAAAATATTGTTCTAAACAGCTGTTGATGCAGTTAAGTTGTGCAATTCAGCATATGATTTGCTGTTCTAAAATATTTGAATATCAGTGAAGAATTTGGTAAAAAGCTTTTAATGTATGTTGTTGTCATCATTAGATGTACCTATTATCTGTATGGGAGTCATATAAATACAATTAATAGCCAGAAATTACATCACTGCAAATTTAAAAAAAAATTGTCAAGAAGATAACTTGTAAATATTATCTAGACAAGTGTATGAGAATAGAACTACTATATTAATTCTCATTTTCTAATTAATTACAGTAAAAAATCATTTACACATATATATTTTCTAAATTTTATAACTGAAACACATTTTTTTAATACCGAACTCGCATGAAATGGGAACTTCAAGTTTAAAATATTGGGAGATGTCTGAGCATTTTTTCTCTTTCAATTTATGGATAATTCATCTAATTTCGTTTTTTGTTTTCCTCACATTTCTTCTTTAAAGAATTGCCTAATTTTACTTTCTCACTTACTCATGTTTAAAAAATCACTTAAATATGAAATTAGTTGTTATTTTATTTTTTTGATAAAAATATTTTAAAATGTTTACAAAAATTATCTTGATTTAAAAAATATTTGCTCAGTCCTATAATTGTGTATAATATATAAATAAATGTGTGATACATATAAATTTGTATTTTTTGTCTCTACAGTAATCATATTTATTTTTCTAATCATACAGATTATACCATACAAAACTTAGTTCATACTTTTAAGATTTTAGGAAGTACAAGAAACATAAAATTTTAAAGCTTTCAATAAAAAATATCTCCAAATGTTAAAAACCTCTTCAAAGAATCTGTTAATTTTTTATTATTATTATTTTGTAAATCTTAGGATTTAAAAAATAGATAATGATAGAAAATGTAATAGATGCATTTTTTTCTATACCTATATATAGAGTTATGGAAAAATACATATCATTTGATTTATATACATACCAAATTAGTACTCTTGTGCAAAAAGGGAATGTGAAATAAGCCAAACTAATATTTGGCAGTTTGAAAAAAAAAATGCAAAAACTCAGTTTTTCCAGACTAAAACAACTTGCATAACAAAAACAAGAAACGGCCTTGGACATACAGAGAAGATTGTCCTTTTACTTTATAAAATCACTCTCCAAACATCTCAAGAGGACTCTCCGCCAAATGAAGTGGATTATTAATACTACCCTATTTATCTAAATGGAAAATTCTTGAATACATTCTTGTGGTGTTCTTCTTTAATCTGGTCCATTAGGATTAAATAACTTTTTAAAAGTATCAACTCTATGACCATTGATCCATTCATAAAAATAATTATTTAGTTATAGATAATAATCTATCCAAGTACTATCATTTTCCTTTTAATGTTTCACGAGCTGTATATAGTGTCAATTTAAATTTTTTAAATAAAACTCCTCACACACACACACATACTCATAAATCTAAAGTGGTTGCCGCCTGGCAGTTTTCAGCGCTCCCTGAATCTGGCGATCCTTCGACAGAATGTTCTTGGTTGGTAAGCTGTGACCTTAATCTGATTGGCTTAAAATGAGTTTGAAATTTAATTTTAATGGGCAAGACTATGGTTATTTCATAAAGTTTCTTTCAGAGTTAATAAAAGTTATTTATTATTTTGAGAAATATATATTTAAATTAAATGAAACTAATAGAATAATAAAGGAAACAAAATCATAATTTTGTGCTTCTTATGGTTCACGTGCAATTATTTGTGTGATTTCATTTGACAATAAGCCTAACAATGAAACCCACAACATTAGTAAGTGCATGTCGGCAAAAGGTGGGAGTGTCAGTAGGGAGTTACGTCTGCGTAACAGTACGAGGATCACGTGGTCATCAATGACACCCACCTTGCACTTGACCGTATAGTTTTGACGTTTATTTAATATCGTATCTCATTCAATTGATTATTTTTATGTTTGTAATTTTATTTCATTTGGTTTTACAATTTTATATTAATTTTATTTTGAATTTTCATTTTTTATTATTTTAAATTGTTATATTTTTAACACAAAAATGAATGGGCACACCTGAGATTGGAATGGGGGTCTATTTTGACCCTACAAAACAGCAGCCCCTATTGACACCTTTTCCCCTCCTTTCTTTCTAGGAGCTATAAGAGGATGGTTTGCTTGAACATTCACCTTTGGTTGGGAACTTGGGAAGGTTTGAACAATTTATATTGGTATGGAATGTCACAAATTTAAATTGTTATATTTTAAACACAAATAGAAAATGAATTGCCACACCTGAGATTTGAATTCGCGGGATCTCTTTTGAACCTTCCAAACAATAGCCTGTCTCTATATCGATGCCTTGTCATTCTCCTCTCTTGCTAAGAGCTACAAGGGGATGGTTTGATTACAGTACCTTGGGAGTGTCATTTTAAATTGTTATATTTTTAACACAAACAGTAAATGAATCGGCACACCTTTGGTTCGAAATCCCAATTTTCAAAAGTATTCGTGGAATAGTTATTTTTAACGTCCAAGTCACGAATACTTACTCAAAAAAAAATTTAACATTAAAACACTAATTTTCGAATATGTTTAAAAAGAAAGGAATTTTGTCTCTATCTTTTCCTAAGTTAACATATTCAGTCCTAGCAATCCATGTTCTTGAAGATATGCAATAAATTTACGCCATTGCGGATGAATACAACTTAGTAGCCAATCAGCAAGCATCATTGCTTTTAAAAACGACTTTACCTTCCTAAGGAACTAACATTTTTTATTTATTCCAGGAGCGATTCTAAAGGTATTTTTTAATGTTACCTTGCAGTTGGACTTGTGAATTTTTTGTAGAATCACGTCTTCTTCATTCAACAACCGTGCTTTGCGGAATATTTTGATACTGTAAATGATATTTTGTGCAAATGTAAATTTATCTCTTTACAATAATTTTCCTAATTTAATGCAAGCAAAATTCAATATTTTAAACTTTAATGACAAATTAAAATTTTTAAGAAGTTTTCTTAAACAAGTCCTCACGCTTATATTGGTTTTTTAGCATTTACCAAAAAGTTAAGCCAAAGTAAATATTCATGTAAAAAATATTCAAATTAACTAATCATTTAGTTTAATGTCTTGGATTCGATTATAGCACTTTATTACACGTAACTGAAATATGTTGACTTATGTAATAAATTGCATTTCAGATGTATAATTAACTTATAATGCGTATTATAATATTTAACAAAGTAATTGAATATATTATATTCTATTATAATAATTAAATGCATTTAATTTTAAAATATTGGTTAGTATATTAAAAAATAGAAATCGAAAAGAAAGCGTTTAAGATGCTTAAACTACAAATAAGAATTTTATTTGTTTTTTTTATTCAAGGATTTAATTTTTTGTAATCGCTAAGTTTATTTCTAGCAGGGTTTAATAGAAAGTTAGATTAGTTCTATTTATTATAATTTTAATTAAAATATTGAATCACTTAAAATCTTATAACTGAAAAATTAGCACAATACAATTTTAATATATTTAATTAAAGCATATTAACTTATTCAATGACATGAAACCTGGAAATCAGATTAGCAGGTTTTAAGTTCTATGGATTTTAAGATTTTTTCAAGTTAACTTTATAGGGGGAAAGGATAACATTATTAATTAATTTATACTGATTTCTCTCTCCCACCTACGCAACGGGTACCCACAGCATAAAAAGTGCGTTATCTCCCAATTTTATGTTTGGCGAAATTCTCCTGTGCCCTTGCTTTCCAGGCATTTTACATTTGCAGTTGGCTCTGGTAGATCCAAAAATTTATAATTTGCTTCAAATAGCAAGTGCTTTAAACAGTATTTTAAACGAAGTATTTTTTTGCGGGTATTCAATATTTTCTGAAACAGAAATGTGATATTTTGCTAGATAAGTTGTAAGACATGCTTTATCATTTAAATTATATAAAATAAGAAGGGAAAGATATTCTATAAACTCTGTCTTCTTAAGTCCCTTACATTTTTCAAAGCAAAATGATACAACAAAATTTATCGCATAAATTACTTTAACTTCCTACTGAAGAATAAGTTTGGAGGTTTCTTCTACTTCAGAGACTCTGGTTTTCTAAATTCAACTTTCTAAATGGACTAAAGACGTTTAAATATCCAATGCCCAAATAAAAATTTTTCATCAAAACCACGAACAACATTCACCAAATATAAGTAAAATTTTAAAAACTCTTCAAATTTCAAAATGGTAGACATACTTAAAAAATGAAGAATGACTAAATGAATACAAGACGGGCTTATATTTCATGGATAACAGATTGTAATCTGCTTACGTGCTTCATCAAAAGATATAAAGAACGTATTCTGCTGGGAAACGAGCAACCACGTATATCACTTTTCAATGCTGTTATGTTTCCATTTCAATTCATGTAAATCTTAAACCAATTATCCAAAATGGAAAGTCTGTAATTTTTTTTTCCTACAAAGGAGGATATATTGCATTATATTTTTTTATAAAAATATAGATTTTTAAATAATAGTTGAAAAATATTTCTAATATAAAAGATTGTTGTAAAAATTAAACCAAACATTTACTTAATTGTATAAATCATATTTATTAAAAATTAGGTAAATTTCTATAATTATAATTTTACAACATTCTTAACGAAATATATAAGTTGTGTGCTTATTTAAAATCTATTACACTATACCAACATTTTAACAAATTATTAAAACTTTAGAAACCCACATTTATTTTAATATCTATTATATGAATCACTTATCAGAAATAGATTTACTAACTGGTATAAACAAACAATTCCAAGTTGATATCATGCAATCCTTATAAAGAGTATAATAATAATTACAAATATTAACTTGCATTGTGTGTGATATTTTTCATAATATTCAGAGTGATTATTTTAAGATATGAAGAGCTGAATCCATATTGTTAGTATGAACGAAATATTCATAGAGAGAATCCCGGGCAAGCTTCAGGCAACTGCGGGAACAGAAATTACAAATAAATTGATACAGAATTATAAAAAAAGAAAATATAAGATTCGTTTTTTTTACTACAAATAACGGCATTAAATCTTATGTTATGGAACGATTTAATAGAGCATTAAAAGCAATAATATGGAAGTACTTCACAAACTCTAAATTAGGGAGCAATTACAACTATACATGTCCCCGTAATATTCAGACAACATTGACCGAAAAAAATAAGAAAATGAAATTTGGAAAGTTTTTTATGCAAAGAGTTGTGAATGACAAAACGAAGATAAAGATTGGAGATTAGCAGGGAAAAAACTAGATTTTGTAAAAGGATATGAGCAAAATTTAACTACAGAAATATTTACCATTCTATGATAAGATCAGCAGAAATCCTAAAGTGGAAAAACTCAAGGATTTGATAGAAGTAGAAGTTATTAAAGGTATATTTTATGAATATGAACTCCAGAGAATAGATGATCTGCGCCAGTGGGCAGCTGAGAATATTCTAAAAACAATGATAAAACAAGGAAGGAAGGAATATTGCGGCAAGTTACAAGGTTACTCAGAAAATTTCAACACTTAGTTACATGATGTCAAATAATATAAAAAGATGTTACACATTATAGTTATTCAGTTTAGAGAAAATCGCTATGTTAGAGGAAGTACTCTGAACTTTGCAGAAAATATAAAATCTCTCTATCTCGAAAATAATTCCCTCTCCAATAACTTCTTTCTTATAACAAATGTACGTAAACAATTTTCATATATATATTTTCTGAAAATAGTTCAGAAGTGAAATATTTGACTATTTTTTATATTTAAGAAAAACTGATATTTTACAGTGAAACATGAAAACCTTTGTAAGCCATTCGAACATTCATCTGGTAAATGTGAGATAGAACAGCTCCTTGTGTTCAGTAATTTTTAATTATTTATTTATATGCAAAAAAGCTTATGAGAATTACTTAAATACTATTATAATTATCAGTAACGGAACCATTTACATTTTAAAAAATTACAAACACTTGCTTGAAAAGTTAGTATAAAATATTCTGGTGCTGGGGGGGGGGGAAGTATTATATAATAAATTTTTATTTTTTTATAACCTATTTCAAATTAACAAATTTTAATTATATTTAAACGCAAATAATTTTATAAAATTTTATTATAATAGCATAGAACAATATTTGTATTTCATTTCATAAATACGTAAAAGAATGATCAATGTTTTAACATGTTAAGAAATTCTGGTAATATGAAAAACATTTGCAATTGATATATATAAAAACTTAGTAAATAATATAAATATTTATAGATGATCCAAATGCTTATAGGATTTCCTTGTAACAGTTATATAAGTCTCCATGTGATTGGTTATCAAAATATATCTAAGTAATTCTTAAAGTTACAACATAAAACAGTTTTATCACATATAAGAAAATAATCAACAGTTTTTTTCCAACACTTTAAGAAATTGTATCAATTATTATAAAATTTTTTAGATGAAAAGTATTTTTTACTATAAAAATTAGGGAAATGAAATAAGTTTCAAAATAGGGACTGGGATATGAATTATCTGAGCGATTAATTTGCAAATATTAAATTTATTTTTTACAATTAATTTTCAAAATAAATTTCATTTTAATCTAAATAAGAAAAACATATTACAAGTTCTCAATTGCTATAAAATTAAATAAGGTGTAACTACGTACTACAGAGGGTATTAACACATTTTTAGAACGATTTCGTGGCCGTTTAATTAATGTTTAAATTGTAAAGATTATTTTTTTAAATGTTCGATCTGATAGCCTTTGTTCTGGATTATAAGTGTTCATCGTGATTTCCATGAAAGAAGAGCTTTTCGCAATATTTCCTGGCTATAGCTTTCCATTCCTCTTCCACTACTTTCCAGAGTCCATCTATCGTGGTGGGTTTGCGTTTAGAAAGAGCCTTTTAACAGGCCTAAGACACAATAGTCCATAGGTGAAACGTCAGGAGACTTCGCAGGGATATGTTGAAAATGTATACATGCAATACCTGTATTAATCATAATTTTTTCATGGAATGCAATAGTAGTTTTCGAAGTATGACTTATAGCTTTGTCTTGATGAAGTTTCTCTCTTTGAAAGTCATTGGGATAAAGAAGTGAAATTTCTTTTGTAAATATCGGGCGTTAAACCTTTTCCTGAGAGTACGATGAGTTGATTTTAACATTTCTTTCCACTTTTCTTATTCTTAATTTTGCATTGTAGGAGAAACCGGCGACAATCATAAATCCCGTACAGAAACTTTCTTTACAATGACGGAAACGGGTTTGTACATTTTTCTCTTCATTTTCTACAGTAAAAAGACTTTTTTTTTTTTTTTTTTTTTTTTTTACAGTCATTTGGGTAGACCCATGTTTCATTAAGGGTCACAATGTTTTTCCATTTATCTCCTGATAAGTGGTTTTCATACAGGATTCTACAAAATGTTTTGTTTTGAGCCACAAGTCTCGGCAAAAGCTGGTGAATATTATGTTTTTTAGCATTCTTAAGTTGTAAATACTGGTTTATTATTTTATTTATTGTTGCTACAGATGTATCTAAGGACTTTGCAATTGATTTCCGTGTCGACGGGTTTTCTCTTGTTACCAGCGATTTCACTTTAGAAACATTTGAAACAGCACCTACCTTTTACGGATATTCGTTTCGAGTCTTCTTTCTATATAGAAATAATGATAGAAATTTTAATACGAAGCATTTCACAACGTTTTTGAATTATGGAATAAGAACGTTTAGTTCGGAAAGTGCAAAAACATATCCTTCAGTTCCCAGCATGTATATATATGACATTTTGAAAGAAGAATAAATATAAAAGTAGCAGACGATATTTCTCATTTCAAATAATAAGCTGCTGCCAAAATTTTTTATTCTAAAACATTTACTTTTTTTAAATTCGTTATCGAAATCGTTCTAAAAATGTGTTAATACCCTCTGTAAAAGCAAAAATATTCCAGATGTTAAATTGCTTTTTATTTCCCATAAATTTCAGTGTATACAACTTTCAATAAGCAATTTTCACAATAAAAGCTTTGAATGAATATTCTAAATTTTTATTTTATTACTTAACAAATTTTAGTGAACTTAATTTATTATTCACGCATGAAAGTTTCATAAATTTGATTTTCTTAGAAATTTGTAAACAAGTTCTTAGTTCTACCTACATATTTACGTTGTTTATGATAGTGGAAAATTTCTTTTCCAAGCTGTAATTACTGTGGGATCCTTCATGAATGAAATTAAATCTTGTATATGATTAAACAATTTATAGCACATTGTACACGATTAAACAATTTATAGCGTCTTGTATTCATTTAGTCATTCTTTGTTTGTTAAGTATGTCTACCATTTTGAAATTTGAAGAGTTTTTAAAATTTTACTTATATTTGGTGAATGTTATTCGTGGTTTTGATGAAAAATTTTTATTTGGGCATTGGATATTTAAACGTCTTTAGTCCATTTACAGCCGTATTCACCAAACACAGGATAATCTGCGAGTTGCTTACCACAGAGTTAACTTACCCCTCGCTTTACTCCCCGATTCTTATTCACCACACGGTGAATTCCCCGAGTAAATCAACTCAAGAGTAATCTGTACACGAGATGTAAGGCGATCTCTGATTGGCCGGATTTAGATCACGTGCGATTATATTTGTTTACCCGCGTTTTACTGATCGTAAACGTTTCGCCAAAATGGAAAAACGATTAAATTTCACCCCACATGAAATTAATATTCTTTTGGATATTGTGAATAAATATGGTGACATAATTAACTGTAAAAAAACTAATTGCATAAGCAATGAAAATAAAAAGAAAGCGTGGGAGAAAATATTCCTTGAATTCAATGCGGTAGCAGGGGTTTATAAAAGGACACTCTCCCAATTGAGAGATAAATATAAAAATTTAAAAAACTATCCCAGCAACATAAAGCTGCGGATCGAGTAGAAATTTTTAAGACAGGTGGTGGAAAAGCCAAATTAATTTCAACTGAAATTGATCAACGAGTGCAAGACATTGGTTTGGTCACAGAACCTTTGGATTGTGGTTTTGATTCGGATTTCAGATATCAAGAAATGACATCGGCAAGTCAAGGTAAGAAAAATTCTTATTTATATTTAATATTACATATATGTTGAAAAGAAAAACTTTTGATTAAATGTATACTTTTAATTGTATGGCATGTGTGTGTGTATTTATAAATATATTCAATGTAATCTATTGTGAATCTATAATAAAATACTTAATATTTTGTTAATTTAAATGTAAACTATAAAAATATGTATAAAAAATTTAGGCAAAAATATTAACATTAGTATTAACAAATAATGTATGTAAAGTAAATGTTTCATGTTTGTGTAAAATGTTTATTTGTTAAAAAGCTATAATAATTATTTCATATGTCACAATTATATATATTTACAAGTTTAAATTTAATAATTAAAGTCTTATAACACATCTGTATTGTAAAATATAAAATACATTTATTTTGTAAAATACATTTATTCCATAAATGAGTGATATAAATTATAGTAAAACTATTTACAGTTTAAACTAGAAACAATTTAAAAATATTGTGTATGAAGGGATGGAAATTTAAATTTTTCTTTTAGAAACTGTAGTGGAGTGTTCAGAACCTCAGGTAGAGAATTCCTCAGTTGAAAACACAAATATTGAAATTGTAAATAATTTTATGAATTATTGTATATAAATGTATATTAAATAATAACTTATAAAATATTTATCTATTTGCTTCTGTAAATATAAGAAACCACAGTAAAATATATTGAATCCACTTTTTAATACAGTTCTCTTAATAGCTATATATAACTTATAACGTTGTGAGATAGAGACATTGTTCTCTGTATCAAACCTAAAGTTGGACTGAATCATTAAATTAAAATTGCTAGTCAGTAGTGTTTCATTTAGAAGTAGGGCCGAAACATAAGATTCCTAAGTGCTTGACATTTTAGTGCTAGAATTCATTTCATTGAAAGATATTAACACCGCAACCTACTTAATGCTTCCTTTTGGGTCACAAATCAAATCTTCAGTTATATTGAGACTCGAACTTGATATCTTCCGAAAGTGAATAATTAATATCACCAACAGTCTTTAATTAATACCTTTGTTATGGCTATAAGAACTTCATATAAAAATATAAATTTAATTTCTTACATAATTACTGTGTACTTATTTGTGCTAAAAATATTTTTAAAAATAATTAACATTATAATTTATTTACAACTAAAGAATGCTTACCTAACAAGCTGAAGCATAGATACTTTTATCTCATACATATTATTATTATTATTACTTGTGTGTTATTTATTTCATATTTTTTCAGATTGTAACAGAAACAGTTGCACCTTTGGAATTTTCAACAGAGGATAATCAAAACATTAAAACTCCATCTGGAACACTCCTTTTAAGAAAAAAAGGTTTAAAGCGAAGGCCTAATGCTTCTGAAGCTGTGGCAAAAGAGATTTCAGAGGGGCAGAGGCAGCGAAGGAACATTTTGGAATCAGAGCATGAAGCAAATATGCAGCATAAAAATGAGATGCATGCAGCTCTCATGAAAGACATTGAAATGGAAAGAAGAAGAAAAGAAGAAATTCATGAATTAAAAGTTAAAAGACAGAAAATTGAACATGAATTGAAAGTTGAAGCACTGAAATCAGAAATTAAGGCAAATTATGCGAAAGCTGCATATTATGAACATCTAATAAGTAAACAATAAATATTGTTTATTTATTAGATGTTTATGTGGTGTTACATTGTAAATAAAATTTCATATTATTTTACTTATTAGTTTCATTTCATTGCATGAAAAAAAATTGTCTTTTTACAGAGCACATCATTAGCAAATGTTAAGGCATTGTTTGTTCTTAAATAAAATTTACAGGTGTTATAATTATTTTATAAAATAGAAGTTGAAAAAATTTTTTCTATCTGAAAAGTGTAGTTGTAAAAAATTTAAGTGCATATAAAGTCATTAGTTTATTTAAAAATTATGTTAAAGAATGTGCAAACCAGTGTTAAAAAATTAGCTTAAAAGTTAGATATAATAGTGATATAAAAATTATTCAAGAAATTTGAAACAAAAAATAATGTAGGAAAATTTTTTATGTTAGCCATTGACAAAATTATGGCATAAAAGAACAAGATGTCACAGTCTCAAAAGCAATAAATTTTTAAATTTACCTAAAGAAAAAGTACATCATAAAGACAAACTTTAAGAAATTAGCATTTTATAAAATAAATATGGTTTAATGTTAAGGAATGAAGTTATATTATGAAAATCAATATTATTGTATAAAATTAATAATATTTACAGTCCACAATGAAATAAAAAAAAGTAATAGGTGGCATTTAACTTTTATTTTGATTCAATCAATATGCAATTAGTAAATGTATATATAACTTATTAAAACAATTTATGTACAAATTAAAAATATGTGTCCACAATTGCATTTCTTTTTGAAACACCAGCACGTTCATGATCCATGCAATTCATACCATCATCATGATAGGTAATTTCAGTTTCAGAAAACTCATCACCCAATGTTAATGAAATGTTGTGGAGTACAGCAGTGGCTACAATAATTGTTCAATGTGCGTATAATCTAGTGCACCAATGACACCGGGAAATCCACACAATCTATAGAAGTTTGTGCTAACCTGTTAAAAACAAAACATTTTTAAATTCATGCTGATAATATAAAATTAATTCAATAAAGCTATTAATGTAGCCTTAATGTTTTTATCTGCTTTATTACTAATACTTTCAACTAATGTAATATCTACAACAATATAATGAATGGTTAACAAAAGTAATTGGTAGTTTTCTGTTCAGGTAAGCCCAAAATAAAAACAAACAAAATTGTAAGTCAATTCTTAAAGAAAATAAACTTCGCTCGAATTGCTTAATTGTCAACACATTACGACATAACACCATTCAGTAATCCTATACCGAGTAATAATTTTTGGTAAAATTCTGGATAGCCTGGGTTTGGCTCAATTTCTACTTTTCGCACTAATAAGTACAGAATAATCAAGAGCAAGCAAATGCTTTTAAGTTTACTAGCATACAAAACAAATTTAGAGCATGTGTACAATCACATTTTGTTGCACAAGTACAAGGGAACTTTCTTAACCAATAAACCAGCTTGGCGCAACTTATCAACAGGCAGATAGCAAGAATTTCACCAAATTTTTTTCTGCAATTAAGCAGATGCATTTACACATTTTTTTTCTTGATTGTAGAAGTGAATTTTCTCTCTGTACCATTTATTTGCTTTTGACATTTTTTTAAAATTGTTAGACTTCATTATTTAGGGATTGCAACAGCCTGTAATAAAATTTATTCCAAACAAAGGTTTTCTTATAAAAAAAATTAACATTTTAATGTGATTTTTTTTTTTACAATTTTGAGACAATGATCACTATAAGTCCCCCAAAATAAATAATAAATGTATTAAAAATAATATCATTAATTTAATGTTTTTCAAGCAGAAGCGAATTTTAAAAATTTGGAACAGATTACATAATTTTATGATTATCATGCATTGTTTGTGAATAGCAGCATTAGATTCAATATACATGCATGAACTTATTTATGCAATGCTGAGTTCTAATATTAACTTCATTATTCGAAAATTTCTAAAAATACACAAGATACAAAACAATTAACTTTTATAATGAGTACATAAATGATATGTTATTATTGATACTTCACCAAAGAATAACAGAGATTAATCTAAAGCAGATAAAATATAAGATTACTAACACCCATAAAAGCGAAAATATACAACTTATGACAGTCAGAAATATTTTCATAAAAAATGTATACATCTTTTTTATCAGAAAAATTATGTTTTCAAACCTACACAAAGACCCAATATTTGTTTTGTTCTACATATTATAAGCCTTTCCCAATGCATATTTTCGATTTTAGGTTATTATATGTGCAGTTAATTTACTTACTTCTCTTCGTTGATCTTCATTCTCAGGTAAATAAATGTACTGCGGGCGTAATTCAGCCAAGCTTCTTGCGACATCAGTCACTGCACGACTCACAGAAGATTGGCTGCATCGGATTAAATCTCCGATGCTTAACTGCTGATTTCCTGTGGCAAAAAATCTCAAAGCGATTAATATTTTTTCTGTCGGTGTTAAAGCCTGATTTTGTGTACTACGGGATTCCAGTTTCGGACTTAAGCACTCAGTTAAAGTTTCCACAGTGTTCTTATTCAGTCTATATCTACTTCGAAAATCGACATTATCTAAATCTTCTAAGTCATTTTGCCTATTTTTAACAATATTTCTTGATCTTCTTTCAATAAACTCCAAATTTTCTAAGTCTTCAACGTCAAATTCATAAAACCGTTCATTCACGTCCGCCATTATTTTTGTTTACTACAGGAGCTTACTCGCACTTAACACTGCGAAATCGAGGAGTTACTCATGGGTAAAAAATTGGCATGTTACTCGCTCTTTTGGCGATGGTGAATAACGTTTTAGGATTTAACTCGCCCTTTACCCTCAACTGCGCGTTAACTATGGTTGGTGAATACGGCCATTAGAAAGTTGAATTTAGAAAACCAGAGTCTCTGAAGTAGAAGAAACCTCCAAACTTATTCTTAAACGTTCTACCAAACCGTTGAATTGAGGGTGAAATGATGTGGTTCGAATCCTGTTGGTGCCCAATAAATTGGACACTTCCCTGAACAAGGAAGACTCATATTGGCGGCCCTGATCAGTAGTTATCGTAGAAGGACATCCAAACCGTGAAATCCAACCGCTGAACAAGGCTCGACAAACGGTTTCAGCAGTGATGTCCCGAAGAGGTATTACTTCAGTCCATCTGGTGAATCTGTCGATGATTGTTAGACAGTAGGTTTGACCTTTTGATGGAGGCCAAGGACCCACCAAGTCGACATGAATGTGTACAAACCTTGCATCTGGCACTGTGAACATTCTAAGAGGAGTTTTGTTATGTCGGTTAATTTTAGATCTTTGTCACGAATTGCAAATCCTGACCCAAGGTTTGAGGTACTTCCTCATAGCGGGCCATACATATCTTGCAGTTATTAGTTGTGTTGTGGCTGTTATTCCTGAGGGAGACAGAGAATGAAAATGTTCGAACACAATTCTGCGGAAACTTTCTGGAACAAAAGGTCTTGGTGTGCCTGTTGACACATCACAGATTAGTTCTGTAGATGTTAGAGGACAGGGCATTCTTTTCAATTCCAGAGAAGTGGTGCTATTTTGATTAATTCTTTCAGTTCGGTGTCGCTGTGCTGTGCTGCCGCCAAGGCACTGAAGTCTAGGAACAGTGATACTGAAATCTTGCAGGCTTCATCTCTTGAGAGAGTATCGGCCACTGTATTCCTGGATCCGCTGATATGGCGGACATCTGTGCTGAACTGAGAGATGAAATCCAGATGTCGCCATTGACGTGGGCTGCACTTGTCGGGGTTTTGCTTGAAGGCATAAATGAGTGGCTTTTGGTCAGTGTAAATACTGAACGCTCGACTCTCAAGCATGTGTCTGAACTTCTTCACAGCGGTATACATTGCCAACAACTCCCTATCATACGTTGAGAACTTTTGTTGGCTTTTCGTTAGCTTCACTGAAAAAAAGGCAATTGGTTCCCAATTGTGTTCGTTCAGCTGCATTAGGGAACCTCCAACCGCAAAATCACTTGCGTCGACGAACACACTCAGCTTAGCGCCTGTAATTGGGTGTCGAATTAAAGTTGCATTGGCTAGAGCGCTCTTTGCCTGTTGGAATGCTTTCCCTGCCACCTCAGACCATTGTATTTTCTCCGTATTGGTGTTACTACCTTTCCTGCCTTTTCTGTTATTTTTAATCCCTTCTAAAAATTTCGTTAGGGGTGATAAAATATGGGCTGCTTTCGGAATAAAACGTCTGTAAAAATTGAACAGACCAAGAAAACGCCTTAATTGAGTTAAAGTTTTGGGTTGGGGAAAATTTAGTATGCAATTTACTTTTTCCGTTAAGGGTTCAAGACCGGCTTCAGATACTTTAAAACCTAAAAAGTCTACTGACGATTTACCAAATATACATTTAGAGGGTTTTAAACTGAGACCATAAGCCTGTAATCTACCAAATAATGTTTTAAGGTGTTCGGTGTGTTTTTCAAGTGATTTTGATGCCACCAAGATGTCATCCACGAATGCAAATACGAACGGCAGATCCCGAGTAACCTCATCAATGAACCTTTGAAAGGTTGCTGCAGCATTGCAGAGGCCAAATTGAATGCGTGTGCTCTCGAATAAGCCAAAAGGTGTTATTATTGCACTTTTGTGAATATCAGCTGGATTTATGGGAATCTGGTGATAGGCTTTTACCAGATCTATGTGTGAAAATAATTTTGTGCCATGTAAATTTGATGTGAAATCCAAAATATTTGGCACACCATAATTATCCTTAATTGTTTGAGAATTTAGTGCTCGGTAGTCGCCAACCGGTCTCCATTCAGTGGTATCCTTCTTTGGGACCATGTGCAATAGTGATGCGTAATTGCTTTTAGAGGGGCGCATATGTCCTAATTGAATCATGGTTTGAAATTCCTCCTTAGCAATACGCAAGCGGTCAAGTGCAAGTCTACGAGCTTTGGCCGTTACGGGCGGACCAGTTGTGTTAATAAAATGAACCACTGAATGTTTTATGTCCTGATCTGGACGCGGCGGTCTTGTAATTTCCCGAAATTCCTGCAATAGCTTATGATAAACACTATCACCTGATACAGATTTTACAGAGTGAACATTGCTGTTGCGCAATATACCATCAGCACTTACGTTAGTGGTTGCATCATGTAGCTTACGTTGCGATAAATTTGGTACTAAATTAAAATTAAAAAGAAAATCTACACCAATTATGGGAGTGGTTACATTTTCCACTAAGAATGTCCACTGAAATATTCTTCTCAGACCAAGGTCTAAGAAAAGAGTTTGAGTGGTGTAAACGTGGATGGGAGAAGTGTTGGCTGCGGTAAGTGTCATGTGCAATGTGTTCCTACGCTGTATTTTTGAGGCTGGAATAATAGAAACATCCGACCCTGTGTCTATTAAAAAGCTTGTATTAGTCTTTTTGTCGCGCACGAAAAGGCGACGAGAATTTCGCGGCAAGGTGGTAGTCACCATTACGCCTGGCTTGTCTCGTTTTTTGCAAACTTACATGGCGGCGAACATTTTAGAGCTGCTTCGCCGAACTTATAGTGGTACCAACACTGGTCATATTTCCTTGTATTTGAGCGGCTACGTTTCCTGAATGAGTAGTTACGCTCATGGCTACGACTTCTGCTTCGAGAAATCTGCTCTACACGCAAGCTTAGTTTTTTAATTTCATCTAGTAAGCGGTTTTCAAGGGAATGGTCTGAGGAAACAGAGCAAGCAATTACCGTAACTGGTGTTACATCCATGACACGATCTGCCACCTCATTTGCTTTATCCAGAGTCAACGGGCTTACGGCTGCGAGGATAGATTGTACAGACGTAGGTAGTTGGTGCTGAAAAAGTTCCAAAAGTAATTCGCCCGACACATTGTGCGATGCCGTACGCCGACGCATTTCGCGTAACAGTTCACTCGGTCGTCGATCACCTAGTTCCTCTCCGGTGAGCAATTTTCGGATTTCCTGCTGTGATGACTCACCGCTACGCTTTATCAGTTCCGATTTCGTCGTCTCGTAAAGATGTATGGCGTCAGGTTTAATTATCACGTCTCGAATTATGGTAGCTGCTTCCGGCGGTAAGTGTGCGATGATGTAGTTGAATTTTGTTTTGCTATCCGTCACCGGTTTGGGGCATCCAAGTTCAAATGTGCTTTCGCACATGGTAAACCACAGGGCAGGGTCTGAAAAATTATATGCCGGAATCATCACGGCTGTGACCTCCGACATGATATGCGTATAGGTAGGTTCGTCACTCGTTGATGTTGAAAAAGCGAAAAATAGTTCCGAACTGGAAATTAACTGGTCATAAAAGTCCTAAACGTAATAAATCGTCCGGGTCACCATTTTGGAGTGTTTGTGTAACCTCCAAAATTACGATGGACTCAAGTACAGAGCAACAATTTTTATTTTCCAGCCGCGACTTCAACAACATGTGACTTACTGGAGTGCATTTTTACTTCTCTCTTCGCACTGTCAGAGGGAAAATAAAAACTGCCTTCACGCATGCGCAGCCTCCAAGCTCATAGGAGAAATCCAGCTTTCAACGAGGTACTGCCATCTTGTGAGGCGCAAAAGTATTAATTATATAGTTCACCACACTCTTCTAGGAAAACGGATTTGCAATAATTTCCCTCGCGATAACCATCTTGCCTCGCAATAAAATAGTAACGCTGAATGTACTGCACCCATGACTTTACGAAGTTGTGAAAAGATTCTTGATTTCATGGTCTCATTTTTATATAATTTACTACGGATACAACCGTAGTTAACATAATCTTCAAACGAGGACTCATTTTCTGGAAGCCAATGCTTCTCTGTGGATAATGCAATGTGTCCAGACGCACTGTGGCGATTTTAGTTTCATAAGTGCTTGAATACTTTTGAATCTTCCGGACATAGAACGAGCACCATCGGTGCATATTTCAACGCAATTTTTCCATTCTATGTTTGCCTTCTTCATAAAATCATTTAAGATAGAAATAATGTGAGTGCTGTTACTTTGAATTCTATTGGTTTGCAAAAAACTAATTCTTCTACTACTGACAAATCATCACAAAATCTAACATAGGCAATGAAATGAGCATCCTTATTACTATCTGTTGCCTCATCGAGTTGTATTGAAAACAATTTGTCACGCAACTTCGACAAAAGCTGACACTACATCTTCAGCTATATCAACAATTCCACGGGCAACAATATCATTTGAAAGAGGTACAGACTGCAATTGTTTTGCAAAATTATCTCCAAACATAATTTCTACATTCTCAAATGCGGCTGGCAAAATAAGCTCTTCACCAATGTTGTGAGGCTTTTTACATCTGTGGCTATTTTATATGAAACTTTGTAAGAGGCAATTAAAGTTTTTTAATTCACAAAGTTTTTTTTTTTTTTTTTTTTTTTTTTTTTAACAATTATTTTTTGCTTTTTATATGATTTTAAATTTAATTCGAAGAATTCTCTGGTTTTCTTGATATACTCACTATGAAGCGTTTCCAAATGACATTTAAGTTTATAATTTTTCATGCTGTCTGCCGCCAACATTTTTGAGCAAATGATACACAGGGGCCTTTCTTCATTTACTTCAGTACTAGTGACATCAAAATTTAAGTATTTTTGAGAATATTTTTTAGATTTTATTTTTGAAACCACGCTCGTGTGTGTACTTGTTGATGCTTGTCTATCGTCTAATGCTCACTTACGCCCGTCTAAAAATTTACCCATGATTCTGCCATGAATATTTAATACTTTGAATTACAATTACACGAAAATATATATAACATACACATTCAGAATAGATTCAATAGCGATCGAATTGAATGAGATTATCTGAAATTGAAATTGGCATCATAGAACTTTCTCATTTTCCCTATGAGAAAACATTTGATCACATCTTTGCACGCTCCTAACTTAACTTTTAAGTTGATCAGACAAATTCCAGATCAATCGAAACTTCTCACGAAACCGTGCGAATGCCCAACATGGCGGGATGCAAGAGCAATAAAAAAGCATACGATTCTTGTTTATCGTTAGTAAGGATCGTTGTGCAAAATGTCAATAAATTTCCGTATTCTTGGTAATTCGTAAAGTTTAAAGTAAAGGTTGTAGTTTAGATTTATCTCCAAAATACTCAAAATACATTATTATTGTAAACATTTTATTGTATGCGCTGGGAAGGGAGGCGCGAGGAAAATTATGATTGAAAATTGGGCCGTGAATACTAAAAGGTTGAGAAAGAGTGAGTTAATGCAAATATTTTTGTTATAAATGATGAGTCTGTTTGATTTATTTGTTGGAACAGACATTATTACCCAAGGTATGTTAATAGTCTCAAGCAATGAAGTATCATTTCACACTAACAAGAATGAAACAGTTAATTTCCTAATTAATTTTAATGGTGAACCAGAAATTGACTTAAGTCACATTAAGGATAAACCATTGTGTTCTGAAATGCATTCATAAATAAAAAATTATGCTCCTAATAAAATTAAAACTGTTGATGTTAAAAGGAAAATTAATTGAACTGACGAAATCCCCATTTCTTCTTCCCCCCCCCCCGACGACTACCACCTTTTGAGAAAAAAATAGTTGAAGCTCAAATTGAAGAATGGTTAGCCAAGGGAATGATTCGTAATAGTTTTTCCAATTTCTCTTCACCTATGTTAAAAAAAAAAAAAAATTAAAATTTGCAAATGCAAAATAAGCAATATTATTAATCGTACAGGTAAAAATTGTCAACCATTATTTCTACATAGAAAGAAGACTCGAAACGAATATCCGTAAAAGGTAGGTATTGTTCCAAATGTTTCTAAAGTGAAATCGCTGGTAACAAGAGAAAACCCGTCAACACGGAAATCAATTGCAAAGTCTTTAGATATATCTGTAATAATAAGGGTCAATAAATAAATAAATATATTTATTGATGTGAAATCCAAAATATTTATTGATGTAATAATAAGCACAATTATTTATTGATGTAATAATAAGCATCAATAAATAAAATAATAAACCAGTATTTGCAACTAAAAAATGTTAAAAAATATAATGTTCACCAGCTTTTGCAGAGACTTGTGGCTCAAAACTAAACATTTTGTAGAATCCTGTATGAATACCACTTATCATGAGATAAATGGAAAAACATTGTGACCCTTAATGAAACATGGGTTTAACTAAATGACTGTAACAAAAAAAAGTCTTTTTACTATAGAAAATGAAGAGAAAAAATACACAAACCCGTTTCCGTCATTGTAAAGAAAGTTTCAGTAAGGGATTTATGATTGTTGCAGGTTTCTCTTACAATGGGAAATTAAAAATAAGAAGAGTAGAAAGAAATGTTAAAATCAACTCATCAAACTATCAGGAAAAGGTTTTACGCCCAATATTTACAAAAGAAATTCCACTTCTTTATCCCAATGACTTTCAAAGAGAGAAACTTCATCAAGACAAAGCTATAAGTCATACTTCGAAAACTACTATTGCATTCTATGAAAAAATTATGACTAATACAGGTATTGCATGTATACATTTGCAACATATCCCTGTGAAGTCTCCTGACCTTTCACCTATGGACTATTGTGCCTTTGGTCTGTTAAAAAAGGCTCTTTCTAAAAGCAAACCCTCCACGATAAATGGACTCTGGTAAGTAGTGGAAGAAGAATGGAAAGCAATACCCCTGGAAATATTGCGAAAAGCTCTTCTACCATGGAAATCACGATGAAAACTTATAGTCCAGAACAAAGGCTATCAGATCGAACATTTAAAAAAATAATCTTTACATTTTAAACATTAATTAAACGGCCGTGAAATCATTCTAAAAATGTGTTAATACCCTCTGTAGTACGTAGTTACACCTTATTTAATTTTATAGCAATTGAGAACTTGTAATATGTTTTTTTTTATTTAGATTAAAATGAAATTTATTTTGAAAATTAATTGTAAAATATAAATTTAATATTTGCAAATTAATCGCTCAGATAATTCATATCCCAGTCCCTATTTTGAAACTTATTTCATTTCCCTAATTTTTATAGTAAAAAATACTTTTCATCTAAAAAATTTTATAATAATTGATACAATTTCTTAAAGTGTTGGAAAAAAACTGTAGATTATTTTGTTATATGTGATAAAACTGTTTTATGTTGTAACTTTAAGAATTACTTAGATATATTTTGATAACCAATCACATGGAGACTTATATAACTTTTATAAGCAAATCCTATAAGCATTTGGATCATCTATAAATATTTATATTATTTACTAAATATTTATATATATATCAATTGCAAATGTTTTTCTTATTAGCAGAATTCCTTAACATGTTAAAACATTGATCATTCTTTTACGTATTTATGAAATGAAATACAAATATTGCTCTATGCTATTATAATAAAATTTTATAAAATTATTTGCGTTTAAATATAATTAAAATTTGTTAATTTGAAATAGGTTATAAAAAAATAAAAATTTATTATATAATACTTCCTCCCTCCCCCCCCAGCACCAGAATATTTTATACTAACTTTTCAAGCAAGTGTTTGTAATTTTTTAAAATGTAAATGGTTCCGTTACTGATAATTATAATAGTATTTAAGTAATTCTCATAAGCTTTTTTGCATATAAATAAATAATTAAAAATTACTGAACACAAGGAGCTGTTCAATCTCACATTTACCAGATGAATGTTCGAATGGCTTGCAAAGGTTTTCATGTTTCACTGTAAAATATCAGTTTTTCTTAAATATAAAAAATAGTCAAATATTTCACTTCTGAACTATTTTCAGAAAATATATATATGAAAATTGTTTACGTACATTTGTTATAAGAAAGAAGTTATTGGAGAGGGAATTATTTTCGAGATAGAGAGATTTTATATTTTCTGCAAAGTTCAGAGTACTTCCTCTAACATAGCGATTTTCTCTAAATTGAATAACTATAATGTGTAACATCTTTTTATATTATTTGACATCATGTAACTAAGTGTTGAAATTTTCTGAGTAACCTTGTAACTTGCCACAATATTCCTTCCTTCCATGTTTTATCATTGTTTTTAGAATATTCTCAGCTACCCACTGGCCCAGATCAGCTATTCTCTGGAGTTCATATTCATAAAATATACCTTTAATAACTTCTACTTCTATCAAATCCTTGAGTTTTTCCACTTTAGGATTTCTGCTGATCTTATCATTGAATGGTAAATATTTCTGTAGTTAAATTTTGCTCATATCTTTTTCCAAAATCTAGTTTTTTCCCTGCTAATCTCCAATCTTTATCTTCGTTTTGTCATTTACAACTCTTTGCATAAAAAACTTTTCAAATTTCATTTTCTTATTTTTTTTCGGTCAATGTTGTCTGAATATTACGGGGACATGTATAGTTGTAATTGCTCCCTAATTTAGGGTTTGTGAAGTACTTCCATATTATTGCTTTTAATGCTCTATTAAATCGTTCCATAACATAAGATTTAATGCCGTTATTTGTAGTAAAAAAAAACGAATCTTATATTTTCTATTTTTATAATTCTGTATCAATTTATTTGTAATTTCTGTTCCCGCAGTTGCCTGAAGCTTGCCCGGGATTCTCTCTATGAATATTTCGTTCATACTAACAATATGGATTCAGCTCTTCATATCTTAAAATAATCACTCTGAATATTATGAAAAATATCACACACAATGCAAGTTAATATTTGTAATTATTATTATACTCTTTATAAGGATTGCATGATATCAACTTGGAATTGTTTGTTTATACCACTTACTAAAACTATTTCTGATAAGTGATTTCTGTATAGGTTTGTGCAAAATTTATAAAAATTTATTTTCAAAAATTCTTCTGTTTTAATTTTAAAATATGGTTTATTGTAGCATGATGCAGACTATCGATACCACTTAAATTTACTGAATGATTTGGTTTTTATACGCTAATTCAATTTCCGTAATAGTATACATCTTAAAAAAACTTAGTAATATATATCACATTCAAGCGTGAATCCTAACAAAGATAAGCTTTCTAAATTATGTATGAACTTTATACCAGAAATTATTTATCAAAATACTTATAATCTAAAAATTAGAAGCTTATCATTATTCATTATACATGTAATTCTTAAAATAATATCATGAATTCTACTGGGATGTTTGAAAAAAACTTGAAACATAAATAAAATTACTAATAGTTTATTAACATATGCGTACAGAAAAAGAATCAGGTAATCATTGAAAATCAGAATCATTGAAAAGTATAAATCCTTAATACTTTTCAATACTATTTTCATATAAAGTTTGAAAAAAATTTTCTTACTTAGATAGTTAATTTTTTTGCATTTTCTTTTACATAGTCAAGAGCTAATTTCTCAAAATGGATAGAATACAATGCTAGTGTTTCATATTGAATGAGTCGTAGTCAAGCATTCATGATCAAGTTGATTTTCATAGTTTAGACAACAACAGTAAGAGGTAAACTCATTTTTCATTTGCTCAGCAGAATGCCTTTGAAGCAGTTCAATTAATGACGTAGTCAACATCATATCGTGAAATATCTGAGGGCGACGTAAGAGCTGTAGGAGATACGGAAGCTTGCTTTTTGATTTTTTTCAAAATGGTATAACGTAGTAAACGATCAAGAAAAGTTGTTACACATATCGATACATCATTACGTATCTTTTTTAAGTTTCCCGTTACATTTTCACTTAAAAGGCAAATATCTGGTAGAAAACATCGTGAAAAATCTTTCTACACAAAATATTGTTGCAAAGGTAAGCTGAAAGAATTTTCAGCAGGAGTCACTAATGCAATCAAAATACTGTATCGTCTTAACACAGGATTAGATGTTGATGTAAAGTCAAATAAAAGTGTATTCATTTCTTTAGTGGGGTATTCCCATAGGCAGGGCAAAAGTGTTACTCCTATTTTAATAGGCTTAAGATTTCAAGATTCATGGTATATATACTTTTGTAGATGCGTGCGAACTTGGTTGGCAAAGTAAGAAACAAGAAGTGATTGCCGGCTGGCAGTTTTCAGAGGTCCCTGGATCTGGCGATCCTCTACCCTCATTAGATAGCCGGTTCTTGGTTGGTGAGCTATAACTTGAATCTGATTGGTTAAAATGAGTTTGAAATTTTAATGGACAGGACAGGACTATGGTTATTTCATAAAATTTATTTCAGAATTTAAAAAATTATTGTCGATTAATTTATCATTTATATATTTAAATTAAATGAAACTAATAGATTAATAAAGAAAATAGTTAGGGAATAAATTGAGAGAAATAAGAACATTTACATAAGAACAGGTAAAGGTAATTACAAGAATTTATACACGCTATAATATTTAAAAGGTATAAATTTGTCTTTAATTAATGTATTTATCTTTTTTATATATTTTATGTATTTACATATACATGTATTTTTTTAAAAAAAAATCTGTTTTTATATACATTTAATTTGCACAGTTATATACGCATTTTTTATCAACATTTTTATTTTAAATAGTTTTTTTTTTCCACATATAGAATGAGATGTAACAAAAAAAATCCTTTTATCTTTTTAGTAATCTCTTTTTTTTCCATACAAAGAAGTAGTTATCAAAGATAAATTTTTCTATTTACAGTTTATTTCATGGTGGTTGGTGGGGAAACTTTGGGCAATATCTGAGCAATGAGAGAGAATGCAATCTATTATGGGTACTTAGGTCATTATAGGACGGAAGGCTAATTATTGTTTCGTTATTAGTTTTATCAATATTTTTAATCACATTAGACATTATTTTCGCGAAGAATTCTCTCAGGGTAAGGATTTTTAATTCTTGTCTGATTTTTTGGTTTCTAATGAACCAGGGGGCCTTAACTGCCCATCTGATTGCTTTATTTTGGAGAGTGATTCCAGTTTTTTAATTTTACTATCATGGGTGTAACCCCAGATAGGGCAGGCATAGGAAATAAGTGGTCGAAGATATGCTTTATAAATGAGCACTTTATTTTCCAGGGAAAGTTTTGAATTCCAGTTGAAAAGTGGGTATAATGCAGCTGTTTGCTGTTTAAATTTGTTAATAATTTGGATCAAATGGGGTGCCATGTTAATTTTCTGTCGAAAGTTACTCCCATGTATTTACAGACTTTTGACCATGGTATAATTTCGTTATTGATCTTAATCACACTGGGGTGTAAGAAACAAAGACGAAATTTTCACCTCCAAGGTGAAAATTTAGGTGGAAGTTCGCTTCCTTGAACTTTATCAAAAAAACAAAACTTTTTAAAACAGGGGGGCCTCTCAGAAGTAGACATTCCTTTTACTTGTTAAAAAAATTATTTCGTTTGTTAAAATTTTCCAAAAATTTCTTAAAAAATGCAAAAAAGAAGTGTAAGTGCCTATAGCCATTAATATAATAGATATTGCAATAAATATGGGCTCCGAAAGTTTTAATAATTTGTAAAAACTTCGGTATGGTGTAATAGATTTTAAATAAGCACACAACTTATATATTTCGTTAAGAACGTTGTAAAATCATAATTATAGAATTTTACCTAATTTCTAATAAATATGATTCATACAATTAAGTAAATGTCTGGTTTAATTTTTACAACAATCTTTTATACTAGAAATATTTTTCAACTATTATTTAAAAATCTATATTTTTATAAAAAAATATAATGCAATATATCCTCATTTGTAGGAAAAAAATTACAGACTTTCCATTTTGGATAATTGGTATAAGATTTACATGAATTGATAGGAAACATAACAGCATTGAAAAGTGATAAATGTGATTGCTCGTTTTTCAGCAGAATACGTTCTTTATATTTTTTGATAAAGCACGTAAGCAGATTCCAATCAGTTCTCAATGAAATAAAAGCTCGTCTTGTATTTATTTGTTAAGTATGCCTACCATTTTGAAATTTCAAGAGTTTTTAAAATTTTACGCATATTTGGTGAACGTTGTTCGAGGTTTTGATGAAAAATTTTTATTTGGGCATTGGATATTTAAACGTCTTTAGTCTGTTTACAAAGTTGAATTTAGAAAACCAGAGTCTCTGAAGTAGAAGAAACCTCCAAACTTATTCTTCAGTAGGAAGTTAAAGTAATTTATGCGAGCTAAATTTTGTTATATCATTTTGTTATAAATATATTGAAAAATGTAAGGGATTTACGAAGATAGAGTTTATAGAATAGACAAAGTACGGTCAAGTGCAATGTGGGTGTCATTGATGACCACGTGATCCTCGTACTGTTACGCTGATGTAACTCCCTACTGACACTCCCACCTTTTGCTATCCTTCCTGCACCTATCCCCATTGTTGTGTTGTTTACCTCCTTCTGCCACGCGTAGACATACACTTACTTCTAACAATTCTTTAGGTATTCGGGCACGACGTACCTGGTGTTCGAAAAGAATTAAATATAGACCAATGTTCTCTTTGATATCATACCCATATATCAATGCCTGAAGATCTTTATGAAAATGCTGAACACATATTCACTGTAGAATCCATTTGTCTGTTTGAACTGAGTTTCTAATCTGAGCTTTTCAAATTCATGTTTCTTTTCTGCTCTTTTTCTCCGTTCTCCAGCTTTTATTTCAGCTTTTCTCTTTCCCGTTCTTCAGCTCTTATTTCAGCTTTTCTCTTTCCCGTTCTTCAGCTCTTATTTCAGCTTTTCTCTTTCCCGTTCTTCAGCTCTTATTTCAGCTTTTCTTTCCCGTTCTTAAGCTCCTATTTTAGCTTTTATTTCCATTTCTTCAGCTCCTATTTCAGCTTTTATGTGTTCGCTTTCTGCTTCTATTACAGCTTTTTTCTCCGTTCTTTAATTTCTATTTGAATTTTACCTTTTTCAATTTGTGTGTGTTCTAGTTTTATTCTTTCTTCAATTATAGAAAGAAGTAATTTTCTTTCACAAAACCCACCTCACAATTAGAACAGATTGTTTAATTAATATACTCAAAAAATTGCGTCAACATTTATCTCGAGCTCCGAAGCTAAAACTAATAAGGCCTACTTATTACCTTTTACCAAGAATAACATAGGTAATGGTTAGTCTAATCCTACTTCAACTCGTCTTTGACGAAACCCAAATATTTAACATAATAATGATTATGTTTCAAATGGAAGCGAAATTTTGATATTAGACAATTAGTTTGTGAAAATAAACAGCATAAAATGAAAATAAGGAAATTAATAGGGTATGTGATCCCCTAATCTGTATATAAAGTTTACACCTTGTGACCATGCTTTCAATTAGGTAGTTAACCATCGCAGAATTAAGCAATAGTCATTCCTCTTGTAGAGCAGTTTCCAGCTCAACAAGAATAGTTGGAGGTGGGAAACATAAAGATACAGCATGGCAGAGAACATCTTAAAGATTTTCAATGGGATTAAAGTCGGGTGAATATGCTGGCCACCCTATACGCAAAATCCCTTCACTCTCCAGGTAGTCATCGACGATGTCAGCTTTAGGAGGACATGTATTATTGTCCATTAAAACAAAAGTAGAACCAACTGTTGTCGCGTGCAATTTCACAATGGGTTCTAGGACTTCATCTCGATGCCGGACAGCCGTCACAGAACTCCGTTTAAATATGTGCAGGTCGATGCGGTATCATAATGAAATCCCTCTCCACTTCATAATGCTTCCGTCTCGGAATGCGTGATGTTCGGTGATGTTTTGGGGCTGATTGCGCGTTCCTTGTTCAAACCATATCCTTATACGCTTGTCACATGGCCCCAGAGCAAATCTTGACTCATCAGTAAACATAACATTGTCCAATCAGACGCAGTCCAATTGACGTGTTCTCGGCACCACTTTAATCGTGCCCCTCTTGATTGAACGGATAGACAAACACAAACTTGAGGTACCTGGACGTACAGTCCACTCATATGAAATCTTTGGCGTATAGTAGTTTCAGATATAACCTTAATAATGGACACTGTAAGCATGGATGTCAAACGCATGGAAACTGCTATGCGATTCCGCTTGTTAAAATCGCAATATATCGATCTTCGGCGGGTTTTGTAACCCTCGGGGAACCGGCTATGGGCCTTCAGACAACTGTCCGTAGGCTTTGGAATTGTTTCCATAAACGTGAAGTTACACCCAAGTAGTAGAATAGCTTGGCTCTACATTGACTAATGGTGGCTTTGTCTATGACCAGTATTGGTGGTCTATATTACGCCAATCCTGAATAGTCTACATTTCGTTATATAGGACCAATTTGGGGTGCCAAGATAGGACCACGTTTGGCTGCAAAAATTTTTTTAATTTAGGGAGCCAAGAAAGTATTAAGCTTGGCTACCGAAATTGGCTTAATTTAGACAGCCAAAGTCCTATCTTCGCTTATATGTTTGTCTACTTTATATGTAGCTCATAATGATATCAAAGGATTTTATTTTGAATTATCAAATTAGAAGGAGGCTATTTTAAATTATTGCAATAAATATGAATTTTTTTCATTTAAACCTGTACTGCTGCATTTTACATGAGTAAAATAATTGTCATGCTTAAAAATTATTATTTTACATTCCATTTTGAAAAGTAAACACAAGTGACGTGTTTGTTATTCTTTTAAGCAATACTTAAAATTTTAGCAAAATATACAAATTATTGTTATATGATGAAAATCACAATATGTTGAAAATAACATGCAAAAAAAAATAATAATAATAATAAGAGAAGTGAAGTAAAAAATTAAATATTTACTACCTACCAATTGTGAATACATAGTCTATTTATCACATTGTAATAAATAATAAATAATTATTGTATTTGTCTTAAAATATATCAGGCGGAAATACTCATATTTTGGGCAAAAATTGCGGTATTTAGAAGTGTTATACGTTAAAAGAGGGTTTTCTAATGATTTAGTGACTTCGCTATGTTTTAGCGAGAAAACTTGGTGACTTGGCGAAAAATAAATACTTCTGGAATCATCCATCACCTAAGATCTAGGATCAATATTTAGCGAGATAACCTAGAAGCTTCCAAAACCTTGGCGATACTGGTAGATTTCCCCGCAAAGTCGGTATAAATAGCCCCGGCAAGTCGGTCCTTGCAGAGCCGTAAAGATTGGAAATGATCTTCCACCACAGCAGGGAAACTAATATGTGGCCATCTCGCGGGGCGGAGATGTCCAGAGAGTCAGAAGCCCCATTTTAAATTGTTTTGCACTTTTTCCGTAAGTGGCGAAGACAACGGACTTTTCGTTATGGGACATGTCAACGAAGTTCCCTGCAGAATGATAATCGATACTGGAGCCAACGTAACCATCATTAGTACAGATCTGGCTCGCAAACTTGGTGAGAAACTCATCTGGACGCCGCCCTGCATTACCCTCCAAACTGTGACTGGTGATAAGATTAAAGTGCATGGAAAAGTCAATCTAAACATTGCATTTGGTAATACCGTGTACCATCATATGGCATATGTCGCTGATATAAATGACGAATTTATTCTCGGATTGGATTTCCTCAAAGAAAACCATTTCAAGTTAGACTTTAAAAATAATGAACTACACTCGTGTTCTGAAGACAAAGCGTTTTTAAGACGAAATATTTAGATATTAAAACAGTCCATCATATAACTGCAAAGAGTGAAACAACATTACCACCAAGAACTGAGATGATAGTTTCCGGAGCTCTTTCAGAAGATGATAATTTTCTCTATGGATTGATTGAATATCCAGATTCTGACAATAGCGTTAAAAGAGTACTAGTGGCTTCTTCGCTCGTCGACCTTTCACGAAATGTAATCCCGGTAAGAGTTGCTAATCTAAGCGATAAGGCAAAACCAATAAAAGAAGGAGAAGTGCTGGCGACTAGTACTCCAGTAACCTGTATTAACAGAAATTGTCAAGCCACACTATCTGAGCCTCCTGACACTCTAATTAATGAACTCCTTCAGAATGCAGAATTAGATGATAAACAGAGGAATGAGCAAGAAATCTATTATTCGAATTCGGAGATATCTTTTCCAAGAAATCAGATGATGTTGGGCGAATCAAAATAACGCAGCACCAAAATAATGCTGCATCGCTAAGCAGGAAGAGGTGCATAATCTTCTGATGCAAATAAAGCAAAATAACATTGAGCCATCAGAGAGTCCTTGGGCTTCATCTATTGCTTTAGTTCGGAAGAAAGATGGTTCTACCCGATTCTGCGTTAACTATCGTCGGTTAAACAACATCATTAAAAAAGATAGTTACCCTCTTTCTAAGATTAACGATACACTTGATTCTTTATCCGGAAATCAATGGTTTTCCCCTTTGGATCTCAAGAGTGGTTACTGGCAAGTAGAGATGTATCCTGAGGATCGGGAAAAGACTGCGTTCACCACAGGACAAGAACTTTGGCAGTTCAAGGTTATGCTATTTGGGCTTTGCAATGCACCTGCAACGTTTGAACGCCTGATGGAGACAGTATTACGAGGACTTTCCTACGAAGCCTGTTTGGTATATTTGGATGATATCATCATTGTAGGGCGCACATTCGAAAACCATTTAAGAAACATCTGAAAGGTGCTGGAAAAATTAAAAATGGCCAACATGAAGCTGAATCCTTGCAAATGTAATTTATTTCGACGTGAAGTAAGCTATCGAGGACACATTATCTCTGCTGAAGGTGTAAGAACAGTTCCTGAAAAGATTTCTGCAGTTAAGGACTGGAGTCGTCCAGAAGATGTCCACAGATTAAGAAATTTTCTTGGACTATGCACGTATTACAGAATATTTATTAAGGATTTTTCAAGTATTGCCAGACCCCTTCACAAGTTAACAGAAGTTAAACAGAGATTTCTATGGACAGATGAATGTGTGAAAGCTTTAAAAAACTGAAGGAAGCGTAGACATTTTCGCCCGTTCTTGCATATCCCCATCCCGGAAAATTATTCATTTTAGACACAGATGCCAGCAACAAAAATATCGGAGCTGTTTTGTCGCAGGAAATTGATTATAAAGAATATGTCATTGCTTATTGGAGTAAATATCTGTTGAAACCGGGGTGAAATTATTGTACAACCAGGAAGGAATTGCTAGCAATCGTTAAAGCCATAGAACATTTCCACTATTATCTCTATGGAAGAAAGTTCTTGGTCTGGACAGATAATGCATCCTTAACCAGGCTTTTAAATTTTAAAAATCCAGAAGGACAGGTAGCCAGATGGATTCAACGAATCCAGGAGATTGACTTTGAAATACGTCATCGCAAAGGAACTCATCATGGAAATGCTGATGTCGAAAATCAAGGAAACCGTGTAATGGAAGCTGCCGATATTGTTCTAGAGTAGAGTAAAACTATCAATTAATAAATCCTTCGGTACGCCAAGTTACTGTTTCACCGCCATCGAAACCAGACCCATAGAGTGATGAAGGACTTACAGAAGCCCGCAAAGAAGACCCAGATATAAATCCAATTTTTGAATTAAAAGAATCTTCCAGTATGAGACCAAGTTGGCAGGACATCTCCACCTACAGTCCTGATACTAAACAATATTAGGCTCTTTGGGACTCACTCCATATTAGAAATGGCGTGTTATACAGGAAATGGGAGTCCGATGATGGACGTAATTTCAAATGGCAGCTTGTTTTTCCAAGAATTTCAGAGATTTTGAAAGAATTGCATAGTAGCTCAAGTGAAGGTCACTTCGGAGTAATGAAGACTCTACAGAAAGTTCGAGAAAGTTGCTTCTATTGTAGCAAAACTAGACAAGGTGTAGAGAAATGGTACCAATCTTGTGATGATTGTGCGGCACGTAAGGTACCAAAGAAACGTAGCCGAGGAAGGTTGCAGCGGTACAATGTAGGAGCACCTTTTGAGCGGATAGCATTTTACATTTGGGGTCCTTTACCACGATTTTCAAATGGCAACAAATACATCCTAGTTGTCATGGACTACTTTACTAAGTGGGCTGAAGCGTTTTCAATTCCCGATCAAGAAGCGACTACAGTAGCCGAGGTTCTAGTGCAGCATTGGGTTTCCAGATTCGGGGCACCTTTACAAATTCATTCAGATCCAGGGTCAAATTTCACCTCTGCTGTGTTTAAAGGAATGTGTGAAATTCTCGGAATAGACAAGACACAGACCACGCCATTACACCCCCAATCGAACGGCATGGTAGAGAGGTTTAACTGAACCATCTTGAATAATCTCATTTATGGTTTCCAGGAATCAGCAAGATTGAGATTTGAAGCTACAGGTGTTTCTGCTTGCATATCGCAGTGGTATCTAAGGGACTATCGGATATAGTCCATCACAAATGTTCTTTGGTCGCGAATTTCATCTCCCTTGTGATCTTCAGTTTGGTCATCCACCGGATACATCTTCATCGCCAGAGAAATACCTTCGACACCTTCAGGCACATCTTGAAGATGTCCATAACTTTGCTCGATACCAAATCAACCTGATGACTGAAAAAATGAAGACAAGGTATGATCTAAGAGCGACAGGACATAGATTTCAGGAAAAAGACAAAGTTTGGTTGTGGGACCCGATTCGACGTAAGAGACTTTCTCTAAAATTGCAAGCCAATTGGGAAGTTCCCTACAAGTCCTAAAAAGACTGAATGACGTCGTGGTTTGTATAAGAAAATCATCTTCTTCCAAACCAAAGGTAGTACATTATGATAGATTAGCTAATTATTGTAATGTAAAGTAAAAATTAATATACCATATTAAAATTATAATTGATATAGTCTCTTTGTAAATAGTATAGATAATTTTAATATTTTCTATTTTTTGTATTTGTATTTTTAGTTGTTTGTGTATGCAATGTGTTCTGTATCCTCTTAAAATGTAAATTCTTTTATATTAAATTTGGCCTACTATCAGGGGTTTTCTACTGAACGGGAAGTGCAGTCGTTGATAGGGGAACAATGTAACAAATTATAAATAATTATTGTATTTGTCTTAAAATATCTCAGGCAGATCGGAAATACTCACATTTAAGGTAAAAATTGCGGTATTTAGAAGTGTTATACGTTAAAAGCGGGTTTTCTAATGATTAGGTGACTTAGCAAAGTTTTGGCGAGAAAACTTGGCGACTTGGCGATATTTGGTGAGAATTTTGGCGACTTGGTGAGATATAGATACTTTTGGAAACATCCATCACCTAAGCTCTAGGACCAATATTTACTGATATAGCCTAGAAGCTTCCAGAATCTTGTCGAAATTGGTAAATTTCTCCGCCAAGTCAGGTATAAATACCGCTGCCCGACATAGAAGGAGTCAGTTTTATGAAGTCAGTCAGTGAGTGAAGACGTTTTGTCATGACTGCTAGTCTAGAGAAGCTGTTCTCTTCTTGAGGTATTTGAGACCTGTGATTGGAAGCTGTTACTTAATGTATCTGACGTATTGTAGCTCTATAATTGTGATTGTATATCTTATGGAACTTTTACAAATTAAAGTCTTGTGTTCATTGAGTGGTTGCTTTATTTAATTCTCAATCCACACGAACCCCAAAGCTCGGTACAATATAGATATTTAACGTAGATTACATTTCTGTATTGCTGAATACATTTCTGTATTGTAATCTTATGTATTTAAATTTTCATTTTCTGAGTATAAATGGTCATAATCACATTGTTATGTTTTACAATATTTTTATCATACAAAATTAAATTTTTCTATAAAGGGAATTCCAATTAAATTACAAATTATTATCTGCAAGAAACTAAGTTGAGAATTACACACTTAATATCACTTTTCTGTTTATGGTTCTCAGGAACGAAAATAAACTCTAAATTTTATTAATACTTCTGATTTTTAGCTCTATCTCAAAGAAAAAAGTATTCAAATTTGTATTACACTTAATTAAAATATTCAGTTTCATATTAACTAGTAACTGTTTTTAAATTTTTTAACTTAAGTTAACGTCTCGCTGTCAAATTTTAAAATATTCTTTAAACATAAGAAAAAATATAAATATGAACAAATTTGTGCATTATTTGTTTATTATTTTTCTATTTCTATTTACTATTTATTATAGCTCAACATCAATTTTCAACAGAAGTTGCCCAGGTGCAGAAATATTACATCCTGAAAATATTATTCAGATAGTAGAACAGCTTATTATAAAATATTTTATTTAACAAAATGCATATATTTTTGCAATTTAGATAATACATTTCCATTTTAATATTCAGCTTTAAACTTTGCATTTCACTGTAGTCACTAAAGCTGCCTCTTCGCTAAAATTGATCAAAACTAAAACAGCACCTATAAATTTAACAATAAAAACTTATTAGATAGAGAATTATTGGAATAATAACACTTTTTACACGTTCATACAATATATTTAAAATGTAATCAAAATTCTTTTCTAACACAAAATGGTTTTTCAATTTTAAAAATTTCAAGTTAATTTTTTTTTTTTTGGAAATGACATTTATAGTTGACTTTTTCAACTAAAAGCATTTGATCTTAAAATAAAATTATTTAATATTTGTTTATCTAAACTGCTCATTTTAAGAATATTTGTAACTGTAACAATATTAAAATGAACAGCTGAAAGAAAAACATCCTACGAGGAAGATTTTTTAAACAATTTAGAACTATTCCGGAAATGGTCATAATTAATGAGTCACAAACTCTATGATGTGTAGATCCAATGTGTATAACTAAACAAAAAAATAAATAAATAAATAAAAATCGGCAATTTTTTATGTAAAGAATTTTTATTAGGATACAACTGTAGGATATGTTACTAGCGAAATACCAAACAACTATTAACGATACCTTTAAGTAATAATTTTAATCACAATAATATAAATTATATAACTGATCTATTGCTGTATTTGAAGACTGAGGCCCATGCCATAACAGAAACATTTCATTCAGTTTGGAAAGGAATAATTTACACCAGCTTCAAATGTCTGTACAAAATGCAAAACAAGCTATTTCAACATCTGTTTGTAATTTTCAACAGAAATAATGATTAAAAAGTAGTCACAAATATAGTTTCAGATATTTGATGGTTATTTTTAATATTTCAGAGTTATTTATAGAAGTGTGAGAACTGAAAAATCGCCACTAGAGGGCGATCAAAATATAGCCAGTTTATGTACGTCGATCGAGAGAGGTGGTAAGAGAATGACGAAGCGCAATGTTCAATAAATTTGTTATTTGTTACTGAAGTGCAGTATTTTCTTTTAGACGTCCTGACATGACTATATGCACAAGTAAACTTAATGAAAAATTAGTTAAGTGATTGTTCGTTAGGCTTTTAACAGAAGTTTTATAGTGATTTATAATAATACTGAAATTAGTAGCAGTTTGAGCACTAAACAAGTCTTATTATTTTATTAATCTTTACTAAATGGAAATAATATGTTTGATTCAAAGTTCGGTCAATATAAGATTGAAATAAATTAAAATTTATGTGACTCACTTAGGAGCTACAAATGCAAGGTGTTTAGCACCAATCTAGAAACAGTTTCTAATTAATGCCCAATGTAAATAATGTTATATTACTAAGAAAATATTGTATTTAGGTTAGGTGAAAAGTTGGTATAAGTATTATAATGCATTTAGATTATCTGTTGTTGTTGCTTATCCCCCCTGGTTTAGAATAAACTAAACCAGGTCCAAGAGATCAAGTCGCGAAATTAGCCAGAAGACACTATCCCCCGCATTCAACAGCTGCCACACAGAGGCACCAATGCATTCTATGATATGAGAGGGAGAGACGGAGGCTGAACATCGGCAGACAGCATAAACCACTACTGAACCTTAAACTTCTTATGTGGCCAGTCCTAAGTTTGGATAGTGTTGTCTGCTGAAGTCTTGAACCGGTACATTGTAGGGACAAACCAGGGCACCCAGCCAAGATTATATTCACGAGTTATATAAAGTGCTAAGCCATAGTTCATTGAATGTGACAGTTACATAAAACAAAAAAAAAAAAAAAAAAAAACACTCTTTTGAATTCTTCAAGTATTAACATTATATATATATAGATATATTGGATACTTTATATTATAAAGAAATGTAAAATTACCATTACTCAAATCTTTAAAAAATAATTAGTTTTTTAATAACATATATTAATGTATTTTTAGACATATTGACACTGAAACTGCATTAGAAATATTTTATATAATTTAAAAAAGAAATCTTTTACACCGGTTGCTAATTTCTGCTGAAAATGTAAAACAAATTATTCTTTTCTCCAAGTTTATGTCATTTTCAATATAATTATTTATATATTTTTCTAGTTAATAACTACAAAAGTACAACTTTAGATTTTTAGTTATTACGATTAATTTATTATTTAGAATGAAATTTCTACAGTAATACTAAAACCACAGTTTAAATACAGAGCAAGCTTTATTAATCTATCATTCTGTATTTGAGAAACTTTTTATGTAATTGCAATTCAAAATATGTTCCAGTTAAGAGTGAAATTTTCAGTTTAGTCAGTCCAAGATGGAAATAATTAACTGATCTACTGGCGTATGACTCACCCCCGGAATTATTATTGTTGTCCTATTCAGTAAAGAGTAATGGAATAAAATTGATCCAAAAGACAGCTCTGGCCACATCTATAAAATTTTGAGGAATAGAGGAGTTGTGTGGGGAATAGATCCTGAAAAGCTTTGCCAACATACCAGGGCAATTAAAGATATGGTCGGGAGAGATTTGAGACAGCTACAGTTGCTACTTTATGGTGCCAGGAGATCTTATCATTTACTGGAGGTGTTTATTTCTTAATTTGACAATGGCTGTGGTGATAACACGGTTACAGTTTAGAGCAGAGGTAGTTTGGTTTGTTTTTCGCTCAACCGTCATTTTTTGCACACGAGGGCTAATTAGACCGGACCTACGGTTTAAAGTGGATTTCAAACCACTACAAACATCCATGCCCAAGGTGGGACTCGAACCCAAGAACTGTTGAATCGAGGGCAAGAGCGCTAACCATTCGGCTGCCAGCTCGGCTAGAACAGAGATGGAGTGCTTCCGAGTTGAAGCGTGAAGTAATTTTCTGCTGGCCATTACATCAGCATTAGTAAGAATCAGATTGTTGCAGAATCGAGAATTATTTCAGCCTTCTCTTTGGCAAGGATGTCAGCTTTCTCGTTGCTATCTATGTGGATACGTATTGGTATCCATTGAAAAATGCGGATGATATCTTATGTGAATTGGAACTTTAATGGATGGCTTGGAGGACAGGTCTAGAATCCAAGAATAACAAAAGTCCATTGAAATTTCAGATCGTTTCAGAGTATTAAAGGTTCAAAGCCGCCTTAATGGCCATTAGCTTACAGGTGTAATTTGAGACAGTTTTACCAATAGATATTCTGTGGGATTTACGTTTTGAGTTTGCATTGGTAAAAAAGAAGCTGACACCACTTCAGGTCATGCTTGGAACCTGAAGAAACATTGGCACTTAAAATAATTCCTTGGAATTCTTCTTACCACAGAAATAGCTTCAATATACAAAAGGAATAAATAATTATTAAATTGTTATAGAAAATATTGTTTCTGTTTTGTGTGTGATCTGAGTGCAAGCAATGTTTTCCCAAATATAACTGATTTTATTTATTTAGAAAATGTAAAATGTGATTTTTGGAAGACATCATTTTAAAGAGTTAATTTAGTTATGATCCATTAAATACAATATTTTCTATACAATCATAGTCACTTTTAAATATAACCATTAGTACTTGCTAATGAGGACATTCAAATATAAGCATTTATATATATATAACTTTTTTAGCAGTCAACTTTTTTGATCAAAAATATAATGCTTTTAAAAGGATCAGGCTTATAAGCCTGATCCTTTTAAAAACATTATATTTTTGATCAAAAAAGTTAACAGCTTATTTCCATGTAAGAAGTTTAAATAGAAGAATCGAGACATGTAAGTTTGCACAACTTATATGATAGAAATTATGAAAAATTTAGAAAAAAATCATTTTAAAGTAAGAATTTAAATTTTTATGTTTTTTAAACATATAATTGATAATTTAGGGCCAATATTTTTAAAAAAATTGAAGTATTCAGGTTTTTAAGAATGAATAACACATATTATTTCTGGGCTACTTAATATTATGCAGCGACTAAATTCATTTACATAGGAAATACTTTAGCAACATGAATATTAATATAAAAAAATGTTAGATAATTTTTTTTTAGTTTTAGATAATTTTGTGTAATGAAATGCTTGCTGATCTGATATATCTATTAGTATTAATAATTTTATTTGCTCTTCACAGTTAAAAATTTGCATTATGTTATTCAAGCAATTTACTTATTTAAATGACAATTACACTTTTAAAACCCTGAAAATTGGCAGGGACTGAGTGCATCAGTAAAATTTATAAAGGCAACAGGACCACTATAAAAGAGAAAAAGTCATTTTATTTCCGTGCCTGAAATAAAAATGAAGCCATGATTGTAACTAAAATATAACAACTTGCATATGATATATAGTTTCGATAAATTAGAACTTGCTTTAAATTTCTCATCAAAAGCAATATGAATTTTATCTTTCGATTTTCACCACATGTATTCCCCAAAGTAAGATTCTGCATTATGGCAAACCATATTTTGAATTTTTTTTTTTTTTGAAAGTATAATATCACCCACAGTTAATAAATTTTTATAAATTGATACAAATATTTTGATAGATTTTATATGAAACTTGATACGAAATTCTCTCGTTGATAGAGTCTTCGCCTTTCCAGGAGGAAAGCATGACAGAATTTATTCACTTACAGCTAATAGTAGAATCGGTATACCATCAAATGCATTTATAGGCTCGATTTATGCAGTTGATTGACAAACGATACTATGGAAGTTACTATAAACTTTTTGCCAGTGAATTCATTGAAATCTCAGGGAAAGCTGATGTTGAAAAAAATCAAATATGATCTTAGTGCCGAATTTCCATTTTAAAGGTTAAAACCTTTTAGATCGTTTCATAAAATCCACGATGCATTCGATTTTATTGGAAGGATTTACAGACAGTTCAAACAACCAAGAGAAGGATAAAATAGCTAGGCACTCGGCAGTGATCGCTCTAATACCATTTCTTTGGCGAAGGAGCTCTGCTTGTATTGGGGGCGTGAAGTAATATGTGACCTATAGTCTCGACCGCTCCACATATGCATTTGTCTGTATTAGGTAATTTAAATCGAGCCAGTAACGCATTTGTTGGAATTGACTTAGTTCTAACCCTAGAAATCCAGACATCTTACATGCGAGATTTTGGAAGGAGACGATGCCAGTTCTTTATAGATAGCAGGTGCGCAAAACTGTTAACATACATGCTGTTCAGCCATTCCTTTAAATAAGAGTTTTTAAAATGAATCCGAGCATAACGAGCGAGATCATCTGGAAAAATTGATTTGTCAATATACTGTCTGTGGAGTGCAGATTTAGCAATACAGTCAGCTCTTTCATTGGCGTCTATTTCAGAATGCCCTGGAACCCATACAAAATGAATTGAATTGCAAATTGGCATTGTATTGATGATCTAATTAACTGTATTACTGTAGGAGATTCCTTAGAGATGTGTAATAGAGCTGAGATACAGGAAAAACTATCAGACAGTATCACATAGTTGTAAGCTTTCGTACAGACTTTTTTCAGTGCTTCTAAAATAGCTAGGCACTCGGTAGTGAAAATTATATTTTGTGATGAAACCTTTCCCTAAAAGGATTAATTTTGAGTGTAATTAAAGATTGCTAAACCAAGATCTGACATTTTGTTTGAAGCATCTGTAAAAATTAAAATATGATTTTTCCAAGTTGTATTATAGTAGTTATTGAAAATTTTCGTTATAATCTCACTAGGAAAGTTCTTAGATTGAAATGGGAGATTTGTCAGTGAAAACAGTGCGTTGGAAAAGTCCAGAGTCTGAAATCTTGGTGACTTCATTATGTTTATTTCATTAATTACCTGAGAGCTAAGCCAATTTCTGGTACGAAAAACAAAAAGGGTCCCTTGTTGATATGATTGAATGATAATGATTTCCACATTTTCGCACAAGGAGATTCTGAATCTAAACTAATATTTGGAATATGCATTTTTAGGGGAAGCAATTCTTGGCTACATGATAATGAAAGTACTCCCATTTCTTGGTACAGGATAGGAATTGGTGTCCATTTTGGGAGCCCAGTAGGGATTCGGAGCGCTGCATGATAAATGACATCTAAAATTTTTTTTATCGCTTTTACTTGCAGACAAAAGTATGGGGCACCCATAGTTGATGCTGCCACCAATGCTGGCATCCACGATATTTTACAGAGGGAAAGTTCTCAAACCTCGTTTTAATCCAGCAATAGCTTTTAGTTAAATTTCTTCAGGCACGCCTTTTTGTTTTGCAGAAAATGGTGTTTAAAAGACAAATTATGGGAAAAATATATTCCAAGGATACGCATATGTTGGAAAGATTTCATTTTTGATTACCAAAGTTCAACGTAATGTCTCCAAGGTCTCTCCTAGACAAGGAGTTTATAAGAGAACATTTGTTTGGATCATTTGTCAACATCCATTGTTCGCACCATTGGCTAACTTTGTGTAAAGCCGATTGCATCTTTTTTTCTTAATGTATCAAATGTTAAAGTGGAGCACAAAAGAAACACATCGTCAGCATAAATAAAGCACAGAACCCCTTCCGGAATTACTTCAAAAATATCTGCCATAAAAATCATAAAAAGGAACGGCGATAATACACTTCCCTGTGGAACACTTCTGAAAGATTTTAATTCATTTGAAAAAGTGTTCCTCCATTTCACTCTGAAAAATCTGTCTTGTATGAGGTTCATCATCCATTTTGTGGCTCTGCCAGTGATATGAGCTTACGTAAGTTTATAAGATAAACCATCATGCCAAACAGAATCGCATGCTTTGGAAATATTAATTGATACACAAACAATAAATTTTCTTCGTGATCTTGCAGAGATTATATGATGATGTATCATAGATAAAATACTATCACAGCCTCTAAAACGTAGAAACCCGTGATGATGAGGGTGAAAGAAATTTTCCAATGTTGTATTGTTAAGAAGACGTTTAAGAACCATTCTCTCTACCACTTTACATAAATTGCTAGTGAGAGAAATAGGCCTGTAAGATGATATGTCGTTTAGAGGTTTATTAGGTTTAGGAATGTGAAACACTGTGGTAGATTTCCAAGTGCTGGGAATGCTTCCTGCATACTTTGAATATTTTTGTTCACAACTTTTCAGATTTAATCCATATTAAAGGACAGTGAAACTTGGTAAGTTATAGACAAATCAGCCTACTGTTTGAAAAATTATTATGGAAAATAACATGCAAATAAGTCAATGTTGTATAATATTGAATTTAAGAATAATTTCATAGTTAATGTAAACATGTTGAATAATCTATTACACTAACAAACATGGTCAAGAATTTAAAAAGCTACAATAATATATTTTGCTACTTAAGGTCTAGTAATGGACGTCCAGTATACGTCTATTTAACATCCATGACATACATTGGATATGGTGGATATTTTCTGGACGTCCATTAAATGTCCCTGGTTGTGTGGGTTAATGATTATGTTTGATAATTTCAGTAAATAAATCATCTTTAATTATAAATAAAATTGATTCTTTTGAAGGAAAGTTATATATTACCATTACAAAAATTAACAATAATCAGTGATCAATTTAGAAATCTTTATAAAGGAAATTCGTCTTTATTTTCCCTCTTTAATTTTTTAGATGTTTTGAATTATAACAAATGTTTCATTATTATTAGTTGAAAAGCCCTCCTTATTTTTGCCAAAGCGAATATTTTGTAAGGAATTATCTGTTCGAAAAGATAAAACGCTCATAAAATATTTTAGGCTTAAAAAGATAATATGTTATTTCTTACTGAGTAAGAATATCATATATTAATTTTAAGTTATTCGAAAATGGCTCATACTTTTATCAAACATCATAAATTCAATGTGTTATTTGTAAATAAGAAAAGTTTCGAAAAGTACTTGTACTGTTCAAATAAAACAAAATCAGTAAAAGAGTAGCCAGAGCAAAAACTATATTAATCTAATGTTTTTCCTATATATATGTAAATAAAAAAATCAAAAATAAGCCTTAAATAAAATTTGAGAAACCTTGTTATAATAATTATATAAGAACTTTATTTTCTTGAAATTATAATTGAATCCGCTTATTAATTTTAATAGTATCACAAGTCTGCAATTTAATCCAACCATTTCATAATCATTATGAAAATAACAATGTATTTTTTAGAATTTGCTTAATAAATCAGTACGCAAGAAATTACACTGGTGTTTTCCCATTATTTATGCATAAAATAAATTTCTAATCATTTTCAATGGTAGTGTATTTATATATATTAACTGAAAGTCTCAGAGAAAGTTTTGGTTTCAGTATTAATATTGCATCACGTACAGTAAATTTATTGGAAGAACAAAAATTAAATTTTTTTATGTATATAATAAATATGATATATATTTCTGTGAATGTTCGTAAAACAATTTCATTTTATTTTGCGGAAAATTCTAACTTTTCACATGGATTCATGTTCACCCATTTCAATCATACTTTAAATTAAAAATTTTATTGACTGCTTGCAGGACACCTCAAATAAAATGATCACGTGACATTGTTGTCTTATTAGTGTCATGGCGGACGTAATGGATGACTTAGTGATTCTTACAAAGTGCTTACGTTTACTTCGATTTTAATATTATTTTTTATGTATTGGCTATTGCCAGCATACATAATTCACTAATGGTTATTTGTGTACTTGGAAAAATGCAATTCGAACTTTCGAAAGAAAGACAAGTTAGGAAAAAGAAAGCTCGAACATGGACTGAAGCGGCGAAGCTTGTAAGTTAGACAGTAACAAAACTTTTTACTCTGCGTGTCAGTTTTTTGTTTTTATTCTTATTTATTTTTCTCGGTAACTTTTGTAAGTTACTAAAAATTATTAAAAATTTTAGTTGAGATAATAGTGTAAATTTTGAGGTTTTATTTTACTTGTTTATTTATATAACATACAAAGTGCTCTATTTATATTGGATATCAATATTTACATCCGCAAGTGTATGTGTGTACATCATTTATGGGGCTTGTTCAAGTTTGTGAGGAAATGTTAATTATCATTTAAAATTTTAGTTTTTTTCTAAATTACAGCAGTTGTATTTATTAATTTTTATCAACAAATTTAATTAAAAGGAATCGTGTTGAAAACGAAACTGAAGAGATTTTGATAAAAAAAAAAAAAAAAAAATTATTATTATCAATTTAATTAAAATGTTATTACCTTACTATTTATTTACGTGATTTTTTTCACTAAATTTGATTTAATTATACTTTCGGTAGAATTTTTTATAAAATGTTAGATAATATTTCTCGATTTTTCTGTATGATTCGTACTTGTCATATGTTATTGATTACATATTCTCGTATTATTAGCAAAGATTTGTTAATTTTAAATATCTTTCATTCTATCTGTTTCAAGATTTTTTAAATTATACGTATTTTTCTGTTCAATCTTATTGATCAAGCCTATTAAAAAAATTTTTAATAAAAAGGCCTTAAGCAACTGTAAAGTTCACCTAAAAGTATTTAAGCATAAAAATGTTTTGGAAACTCTGTATGAATGTGTAGTTTAAGGTAAAAATTTACCGTATGGTCACCCTTGGCGAAATTTTCAAAAAGACACCAAGTTTGACCACTTAATGAATTTCCTATCGGAAAACGGCGGGAGGGAAATAATTAATGATAGATATTTCATATATTGTTGGTATTGAACATACTGTTTAATACCAACAATATATGAAATATCTATCATTAATTATTGCTAAACTAATTTATGATAATTATGCTAAACTAATTTAACATAATTAACGAAAAACGCAGATTTATTGATTTCAAACATCAATGGTAAAATAATAATATTGATATGTTAAATTATTTATAAAATTTGATTATATTTTATATTTATGAACTTAAATTGTTAAATGTTTATGAGAAATTAATGATAAATAGGGTGGCCAAAATGCTAGTTTTCTTGGTTTCCAGTAAAAATGTTTGCGAAATTTAAAGCCAAAGGTGACTGCACAGTAAATCTGATCCATAGTTTAATATTTGTAAAATAAATGGAAGCTTTTAATTTCTTTCAAATTTATCTTTGGTCTATTTCTGTTTTTTCTGCATTTTTTTATTTTCACTATTAAGAATTTTAGAAGCTAATAATTAAAAACTGGTCTTTGTAATAAAATTGTTCCCAAGTAGTATACCTAATCATGCATTCATCACTGTCTAGAAATTAATAAGCTATCATGAATTGAAGTAAGTCAAATTTTTCAATAGATTATGAAAATAAATTTGTGGAGAGTGGCCACAGTATATTTAATTAAAGATCCTGTAAGAGAAAATGTTAAGCTTTAATTCCAAGACAATAATTTTAACATATTTGTTCTTTTGTTGTTACTTATGACACTTGGATAAGCCAAGTTCGCTGTACGAATTTAAGTAGGTAGCGAATTAGTAGAATGAAGGGAATTCAATAAGAAGCGTCTTTTTGTTTTTTTAATTAGAGCACGACAAAGGTAAAGTATGTCTTTGCTCTTTAAATCCACCAATAGATGAAACCATTAGAGAATCTACTCCCTCAGTTTTGACATTGATCTGAATGGGGAGTGAAGTTTTCTCCTGACTGTTGTACCCATGATACCTTCTGAATAACCTACCACTGGACTTTGGATTCCACAGATTTAATGAGCACTTATATCACATGTATACAGTGGCTCTTTGGCTGCATTGGAAATTGGAAGGCTGATGCCCTAACCACTAGACTATCACAGCACATTCTAGTTATTTATTAAAAAAAATTTTTTTCTAAGTTATTTAAAAATTTTATGGAAATATTAACTGCACTTATTATATAAAACTTATATATTATAAATATCTATAAGTCAATACTGCTATTTGCAATTAGATAATAAAATATAATTATAATCAATTTAATTTTCTTTTAATTAGTCAAAAAAGAATACTACAGTTTATAAATACAGTGAATATATCAAAACCAAGCCAGTATGAACAATATACTTAATTTAATAATGTAAATAATATTATTTTCATGAAAATTGAGGTTTTAATTAATTAAGGATACTTGCGATCATCTTAAAACAACCACATTCTAATTTTAATATATTAATTAATTCAATTCAACAAGAAACACATCAAACATTTCTAAACCATGCTTAAGAAATAATACATACTTTATTACATAAAATAGCAAATATATATTTAGAATAACACAAAGTACATGCCTAATCAAATGCTTTTGAGCACCAAATTAAAAAATTACATTCCAGAATATTAATTCAATTTCAAAAATAACTTTCAAAACCATAAATTATGGAATTTTACAAAATTATTACATTTATGTAATCTAACTTTGAAATTGGGAAAAATAAACAAAATTTTATATACACAACCATTTAAAATTAAACTTAAAATAATAAAACATAACACAAGCTTAAGTTTTACTGAAACTGTATGAATCAAATATGTTGAAATAAGTTATAAAATCAAACAAATTCATTCTGACATAATAATCTATAGGTTGGGTGCATTTGGAATCCATGACTATAGTAGAATGAAGATCAGATGGCAAACTTCATCACCCTCCATAATGTTGCCAAACATTTCTAATCTTGCCAAATCCAACATGTTACATATCCTAGGATTAAGCAGTATAATCAAATTTTATGTTGATTGTTTTAAGATATTATATTCTATAAATCCTTTGGTCATGAATGGAATAGAGTGGCATAGTTGTCATACTGACAGTTAGTATTACAAAGATAATTATTATTTGTGGAATAATAAAATTATTCACTTACAAATTGAGATTTACTTTTTAGAAAATTGGGTAGTTGAGGATTATCCCATCACAACCATTTTAACCAAACCCAAAATCGCCAAATGGTAGCTTCAACGCCAATAATCACACAAATAGAGTTGACGTATTGTTTATTGTCAACAACATCCAATCTGTTCAGGTGAGTACTAAGTGTGCAATTTATTTAATATTTTAATTAAACTTTATTTAACATGGCATTCCTCTTAATTGCAATATGGATAAGCTAGGCTTGTGTGATGTTTTACGCACACTTGATTTAAGACACTGCATATCTTCTGGTGAAATCTTTGTCTACATGAGTTAATTTCTTTAGCTTGTTGAAGTAGACTAATTTTTTCACTCTGCTGCAAAATGATTCAAATTTGGGATTTGACACCAAAGAGAGTGCAGTGGCATATTTTCAAGAGTATTGAATTATTTCTTCTAAGGAAATGTGCATTAGTGGCGGCAATAGGGCATTGTATATCAAATCTGATAAACATTAGCAGTGCAGTGTAAAAGGATGTGAAAAACAAATGTTATTTAAAAAAGGCAATTGGTTGTATGGCTCAAAACTTTCATTTGTGATTGTCCTCCTATTTATTTACTTCTGTTTGCAAGGAATAACATCAATTGAATAGGGAAGGAAAACAGCTAAATCTGACAATAAAAATAATTGTTGCTTGGAATAATTATATGAGCTAGTTATTATTGTTGCATCAGCATGCTTCTTTTATCTAGCCTTGAGTTGGGCTCTGCTAGTTAGATGGAAGCCAATAGGTTGAGTCTATGTGATTTTGAAGCAAGAACCAATCAGAAGACCCCCATGCTTGGCCTGCCCACTCCAGAGGTATCATTTCACTTGGAGGACATTACAACCAACCCAGTTTTAAATAAGAGAGTTATGCACTCATAGCTTTATACAAACAGATTCGAAACAAATAAGAAGTCTTAAGTGGAAAGAAAATCAGATTCTTAGCAGTTTTCAGTTTACATAAGCTAAAGCATGTATTGTCATATCTTTAGTCATGAATTACTCATAACTTGAGAGAACATTTTTGGTACATCACATAAATGTGCCAGTTAATTGATATTTCTCCATTTCCCTGATGTTGGCATCCACTTTTGTCATGAAAGATTTGATTTTTAAGTTTGTGGTAGTGGAGATAGAACTGATTAATTTTCATAATTTAACTGCAAAATCACTTTTAATAACCTGAAAATATTTGCTATCTTGTTCCTAAAGAAAAATACAAATTTTATTCAAAGTTAAGCTTAAAGTGAACCCAAGGTTCAGTTCTACATATGTTGAAATTACTGTAAATATGATATCCCACAAGTGATTTCTCTCCAATCTCTTAATCTAATATCCTTTGTTTTGATTTTAGCATTGCCAATTTAAGTTTTTGTTGCTTTTTTATATGTTTTCTCATGTTTTGCAACATTTTTACATCCTATATATGGTTTTTTTCAGTGGCAGCAGTATTTGAAGTTTTTGTCTTACTTTCAATTAAAATTTTTTGTTCAATGATTCAATTCAAAGTTTTCGTTCCAAATTTCAATTCGAAGTCATTTAATCACTGTTTGCTGTTTGGATGTTTCCAGCGTCCAAACATTGTAAAATGTTCTTTTTTCCAATTTTTTTCTTTTTGCTTATTATTTTTTCTTATATATTTTTTTAGTTTATTATTATAATTTTCATATATATTTTTCCATAATATCGCGGAGCATATTCTACATGTGAGCTTGATGTAATATCAAGTAAGTTCATTTTTGTTATTTATTTCTTTAAGCAGTTGTTTTAAAGAAAAGGCAAACTTAACAAAAAAGTTTTTATTCATTTTCCAGTAATACTTTTTTAGATTTTTTATACTATTATGCGATTTAAAATTTTCTAAAATGTGTATTTTTGTAACTTAGAGAAAATTTGCACGTCAAAATACATGCGCTTAACTTAGTGAATAATAAGTCACAATGGTCATCAATTGGGGAGGGGGGGTTCCTTAAAATTCCTTTCTCTTGTATAAAATTTATTAAAAGTGTAAACATAGAAACTGATGAAGACTTAGTGATAAACCTTTGGACTGTAGTATTTGAATTCCAGTTACTACCTATTTCACAATTTAAAAAATCTTGGTGACTATAAGATGATGAAGTTGATGACTTTGTCATTAAGTTGTTGTTACTTATCTCAGGTTGTTTAGCTAGGCTAGACAACCCCCATAAAACCAAAAATATCTAAAATGTCTAAAAAATAAGATCTCATTTAGTATAATAAGTAATAAAAAATTTATTTTTTATATACAAGTTTCTTATTTGTTACTAACAACATTTTAATTTAATTTAAATTGATTTCTTATTTTTAACAATGAAGTTTGAGTGAGTGAATTCAATATGGTTGATTTGGCAACATTGGCGAAGCGAAAAGCTGCACAAGCAAAGCAGCAGGCGTTGATCATATACCACAACCATTGTTCAGTTGATCATCCTTTAGGTTCCATCAAACATTTGTTTTACAAAGTGCTTGTTTTTAGTTTATAGGTTCTTAAGTGAGAGCAGGTAAAGGAATAAATAAAAGATCAGTTTAAAGTTTTGTTTTAAGCTTGGGAAGACACCTAATGAAACTCACACAGTGCATAGTTATGAAGATCAAGTACTCTCACATGAAATGTGTGTACAAGTGATTCATCCACTTTTGAGAAGATTGGGAAGTGTTTCTAATAATCCCCATAATGGGAGACTGGTGACCTCTGTCAATGACAAAAATAGAGAAAGTTTAGAAATTAATTGTGAAAGATAGTTAATTAACTCTTCGCATGATAGCTGATTAACTCAGATTAACCGTGAATCTGTGAGATAAATAGTTACTTTAAATTTAAGGGTGTGAAGAAACATGTTAACTCTTTGCATGATAGCTGATTAACTCAGATTAACCGTGAATCTATGAGATAATAGTTACTTTGAATTTAAGGGTGTGAAGAAACATGTTGCCATATTGTGCCTCACCACATGACTGGCCATAGAAGCAGCATGTCGCATATTGTTGAAACATCAAATGCTACACCAAGTACCTTGAATTGTTTTGTCAGTGAGGAAGTGTCTTGGTATCTCAGGTAGGACTCTGAAACAAAAGGACAAAACATTGAATAACGTCTTCTGTATCATCACATTGGAAAAAGGTCAGAATAGGAAAATCATTTATCAAAACAACTATCTTTTTTTTATAGTCAGTTCATTATCCACAAAAAATTTCTACCGGAGAAAACAATGAATGCTGCAAGGTATATACAGGGTTTGCACAACTCCTAGAAACTCGTTAAATTCCGAGAAATTTTTAGGGCCCTTGAAATTCCTGGAGTTACAACTTGACTCCTTGAAAATCGTGAATTACTCCTGGAATTTTTTTCTTATCTTGAAGCATTTATTTTTTCTTAGAAAATCTTATAATTTTTTGAATTTTTTTTTGTTTTAATATTTTAAAGTTTTCAATAAAATAGTCTGAAAACTTAATTCAGTATTAGTTTTTAATATTACTACTGAATGGCAGCATGATCGATATTCAATTTTTCTATTCTTAACTGTTGACTTGTATTAACGGTTTCAAGATCTAGTTCAGTTACAATAATTTCATAATAATTCGGTTTAGTATTATTTAAGTTTATGTGAAGTGAAGTTATGTAAAAATAAAATCAATATATTATGCAATTAAGACTGGTGGTTTAAATTGATTCTTTTTCTATCTGCTGCTATTTTTCTTATATTGTATAAAATTCTTTGAATATTAATATTTAAATATAAAATTTTTGAGTTAAAACATACTTTCCATGTCTCCCTTGGGGATAATTGCATATAATTTACTTGAATCAGGACAAATTAATTTATTAAGGAAATAAAAACTCAAATTATTAAATATGCCTGGTGTAAAGTGTCTTTAATGACCAGTGAACTATGGAAGAGCAATACAAAGATTGGCTTTTGCGTGATGATGAGCATGTATTTTTATATGTTGCTTTTGCAAATAGATGATGAGCATGTATTTTTTTTTTTTTTTTTTCCAAAAATAAAAAAAAAATAATAAAAAAATACATGCTTATTGTTTGTTTTGCAAAAAAGACTTTTCTGTTTCAGATATGACTTAATAGGGTGTCAAATTCCTTATAAAGGAAAAGAAAACATGTTTATTTATTAGTGCATGCTTTATCTGCCAAAAAATATACTCATTTAAAAGATTTTTTCACTGCTGCTGTTCCTGTTAAGGAATGTAAAGCATTTTCTAAAATTTTTATTCATTTGTTTCTTGAAAAGAAATTTTAAAGGTGAAATTCTATATGTCCTTAAAGTTTTAAACATTTGGTTCATCTAAAGTTCATGTGGCAATATAAATTTCTTTCAAGCTATGTTTCCAGACAGTGCTATTGCAAAGCAATTCAGTTGTGCTAAAAAAGTGTGCTTATTTAACAGTTTTTGGAATTGCACCTTATTTTTCCAACTTATTGAAAGAAAATATTAAGAATGTTTCTAATTATTTGCTTCTCTTTGATGAAAGCTTAAATAATCATCTGCAGACATAACAATTGGACTACCATGTAAGATTTTGGGATATTGATACAGTTAAAACTGGATATTACTCATCCGATTTCTTAGGTCGTTCAACTGGAGATATTTTGTTTAAAAAGTGAATGAGAAGTTCTTAGAATTAGGAACAAGTGGATTACTCCAGTTGTCAATGTAAACTGAAAAGTTAAAAAGTTTGATGCAAAACTTCTTGGAATCTTTATTGCCTGAATCTATTGGAAATGTCTAAAAACTTTTAAATTACTCATTATTTTATACAATGTATAATCCAGTATTAAATAGAATGTTGATTATTTAAATAAAAAAATTATGTTATAGCTGTAAATTCATTGATGGTTTTTGAAATAATTATTAATAATTTTAACTCAAATAAAAAAAGTCTCATTAATGTTTGCAATTATTTATATTTTTTAGTTATAGAAATGTTTGAAAATATTGCATGTACTTAATTATATGCATATTTGGTTAATAAGAATTTTTAAAATGAAATAAAAATATATTTAATGTCGATACCTCCTGGAAATTTTTGATTTGACTCCTGAAAAACTCCTTAAAACTCTTGGAATTTGATTCTTAGAAATCTGTACGAACCCTGTATATAGAAATTTTGATCTCTTTCGTAAAATGATTGTGCAATGTACAACCCTAATGTGCACAACAAGGTTCATGGCTTTTTTGTTCACAATAATGCTTTACCTCACACAACTAATATCCTCAAACAGCTTTTGTCAAAAAAAAGTGGTGCTGCATATTGAATATCCACCATATTTCCCTGATCTCAATCATCTAGACTTATTCTTACGACTCAAACTCGCTTTGAAAGAAAAGAAATTTGACAATATTTTTGATATCCAATGAGTCTTTTGAACTCCATTCCAAAAGATTTCTTGCAAAATTTTGAGGACATGTAGAAAAGATCTACAGTACATATTTATTGGAGGTGACTGTTTTGAAGGACAATAAGGTAACTTTCGTTAAAATTTCATCTGCATTAATGTTCATCTAACTTTATTGTCAAAAATTGTATTTATTAGAAATTTAAATTCATAGGTTATAAACAAATATAAGATTACAAAACAGTTAAAAAGATTTAATTTCTTTGGTAGCTTGCAGTGGGATTTAAAAACGATGGAATAAATCAGATTTTTCATAAATGTGGGGACCAATGAGCTAAAGTCTTCACTCTTTGAATGGTTTCTGCCTATCTAAAAACTAAATAGTTCATGCTCTTGCCTTCAGTTCAACAATTTGTTGATTCTGTTTCCCTTTGGACTTGTATCTTTGTTCGAAATAGATTTTAAAATGGATCCCAGTATAATTAGTCTTCATTTGAAAAAAACTGTTGAGTAACAAACTAAACCAAATGAAAATAGAAATTAAAAAAACAATCTAGAAAGTTTTATATATTCTAAATAAGGTCTTTTAAAAATAATTAATTATTGTTTAAAGAACTCCATTTTTAATAATTTAAGATCTCATCTGATATCAATCTGTCATTGCATTTCAGTTATAACTGTTTTCTCTGTCCTTCCACCTTATTTCAGTGGAAGCTTCCACTTAAGAGTAGAGAACTGTACAATGAGTAAAATGCGCCCAGTGGGCGATAAAGTGCAGCAAACAGATTTAACACTGAAATAAGGTGGAACAGATTTCCACTGAAATAAGGAAAAATTGGAATGCGTTTGCTTGTGATTTTCATTTTATGGTGTAAGGCGATTGTATATTTGTTTTGTGTGCAACCCTTGAAGCATTTAATGATTAATTTTATTTGTTTACAACTTAAAGTTTATGTTAAACTTAAGAAACATAAAGTTTATGTTAGAATTTATTATGTTAATGTTGCTATTATTGGACTACTAATTTTTTTTAAAGTTATATTATTTGTGTGTGTGTGTGAAATTTTTTAAAAAATTTTATAATTTGTAAAATATTGTTTGAATATTTGAAAGATAATTGTTTTGAATATTTTTTAAAGTTATATTATTTCAATATTTTGCTTTTCTGTTATTAAAAGATCTGTGCTGGGTACTAATCATGTGCCTGGTCATTTTGAGTCATGCATCTCAGAGTATGTATGGAAGAGAAACCATAAATAGGCAATAAAGTGTGGCAAACTGACGTAACAGTTCGGAATGTGTTTGCATGATGTGATTTTTGTTTTTTGACATAAAGTGATCATATGACATGCAATCACGTTAAATTCGTTTCTGTGCAATCCTTGAAGCATTTAATAAGTAATTTTATTTGTTTACAGTTTAAGATTTTGCTAATGCTCCAGTTACTAGACTTCATATTTTTTTTAAGTTATATTATTTTGAATTTTTTTTAATTATATTGTTTGTAATTTTGGTAAAAGTTTACAAAGCTGTACAGGTTTGGTGCAATTTCAAATTCTCCCGCCAAGCACTCTAAAGCTCTGTTGTCAACCTAAATTACGTCACTACGGGCAATATCCATTTACCAATACCGATCGCGTTCGAACTTCAGCTTGAATTCCAAGTATCAAAATTTTGAATATTTCATTATAATTAAGTACTATAGAAGTTTTAAAATTCTAATAACTAGAAACAAAATTTTAAAAACTCCAATTTTAAAATCCTATACAATTGCACTCACCTAAAAAAAAATAAAGAAAAAACAAGGTATCGCTATGTATTACAGTGACAATCAATAATAAAGCTATATTTTCTAACGTTAAAAAATTTCATTTTTTTATATTTAAATTCGATTATTATAAAATGAATAATTTCTAACGTTAACAAATTTCACTTTGTCTAAACTCGAATTTTAATATCGAGCAGTTACACCCACATTAAAGAAATTTCAGTACGCTGCACATTCTAACACTAGCATGAAAAACACAATGTACACAATTTAAACATTCATTTAATTATAGAAACATTCATTTTTATAAAATTTTAAGTTTCTAAATATGAATAAAATTGTAATGAAAAACAAAATAACTCACCTAATCTTCATCGCTCTCCGAATTGTTACTTTTTGTTGAATATATCGTTTTTATGGCATCTAAAAAACTTCTTTTTTTTTTTTTTTAAATTTAGAGCATGATGGTAATAAGAAAGTTGTTGAATGGTGCATGAAGCAATCAAACCTACTTTCATGCCCCATTTAACCACTTTCTTATTACCATCACACTCTTAAAAAAAAAAAAAAAAAAAAAAAAAACATAAACTCATTATATCCTCATCCATACTTATTTTCACAAGCAACACACAAAAATCGAATATCAAAACTCAATGCTTCAAGATTATTCTATATTAGTTTGAAGGATTACATACAAAACGCGCACGATCACATTACCTCATAAAGGAAAAGCACTGCATCCGTACGTAATCCAAACTGTTATGCCAGTTTGGCAAACTTATCGCACCACTTTATTGAACGCTTGGTGCATTTTATCCTCTGTACTGTTCTCTACTCTTAGGCAATAATTTTTAAAATATTATTAAAATTTTTGAAAGGTTTATTGTTTGAAAATTTTTTAAAGTTATGTTACTTAGAATTTTTTTTTTTTTTTTTTTTTTTTTTGTCTATAATTAAAAGATCTGTGCTGGGTACTAATCATGTGCCTGGTCAGTTTGGTTCATACATCAGAGTATGGTGGAGAAATCATAAAGAAAATGCAATAGAAGATTTTTTTTTGTAGCCGTTAAAACCATTTATTCTCTGTTCAGGTGCATTGATTGCCACCGGCCAAGGTGTGTTATTTTGTTTTTTCATTAAAATTTCATTCAGAGTAGTGATAAGAAACTCTAGTTTTTTATAAAAATGTATGTTTATATAAATACATCTTTAAGTAAGCGTTATTGCATGTTTCACGTTAGTGTTAGATTGTGTCGTACCGAAATTTTTTTAAGATGGGCACCATTACCTGGTATATTAAAATTAGAGTTTAAATAAAAAATGCAATTTGTCAACATTAGAAATTTAGCCTTATTATCTGGTTATACAAGCTAGCACTTCACTTAAAAAAATTTTTAAGGTGAGCTTCACTGCCCTATTAATTAAAATTCCAGTTTTAATAAAAAATTTGTTTTAGTTATTAGAATTTTAATACTTCTGTAGTGTGTAGTTATAATGAAATATTCAAAATTTTGATGTTTGAAATTTGTAAAAATTGAAGAGTTTGAATGGAATCAGTATTTGGTAGCCAGCTATTTCATGTAATGACATAACTAGGCTGGTGACATAATTGTGGTGTGCTTGGTGGGAAAATTGGAAATTATGCCTAACTTGTACAGTTCCATTGTCTTGTACCGAAACCTCATTTAGTTAACATTCATAAATATTGTAAGCATACTATCTCTGTTAAGATTTGAACCTAACTTTTTTTTCTAATTCAGCAAATTATATTTTTACATAATTCGAAATTTTTTTTTGTGATTTGTGTTGAAGTTATCATTTTTGACTTAAAATTTTATTACATCTGTTAGATAAATAAAAAGAAAAATTATCTCAAACAGACTTTTCGATGTTTGATAGTGTGGGTTCTATGATATTTTTCAGATTTTTCTACTTTGATACAATATAATCGATACTTTTTTTCCCCTATATCAGGGAGTTGGTTGCATTGGCCATTTTCCCTCTAGCAGCCCAGTACAAAATAGCTTTCATATGATAATTGTCAAGTCTTAAGAGAATTGATATTGCTCATAGATGGGCAAATGGTCAGATATCTAGAATTCATAGTTTCTCCTTAGAAACATAGGGGCAGTCGGGAGATTTAAGAATAGCTAAACAGTGAAGATAGTCTTGTCTATTTATAATTCTAAAATTTGCATAAAAGATTTGTTGTGGGATATTTATAGAAATAGGACTGTGAATGAAACAGGATCACATTTTTTACTTAGTTTCAGCATTATAACTGTTTCTGATTTATAATTGATATAGTGAAAATACTGTCTCTGATCACATAAGGTATTATCAATTCATACTATTAGATATGTCTTATGTTAATATCGTGTTACGTTAATGTTCAGGTTGATGTTATTTTACTGAAAAGGAACAATATGTGTCTTCCTTGTTTGACAAAGAAAATTTTTGAATTGATGATTATTTAAATTTTGAATACTCAATATATATATATATGCAGGCCAACTTGTCTAGTGGTCGGCGTGCCTTACTACGGATAGGAAGGTCCTGGGTTCGAATCCCGGTTCAGGCATGGATGTACTTTCTCTCTCTCTCTATCCTGTCTTTGTCCTTTCCTTGTGTGTGTGAATGAAGTATGAATGATGCCTACCCTATAAATGGGTCCCTATGGCATATGTGAGGGTGCGATGGTGGCCCACCCCCTGTGGTGCACCAGGATTAAACTGTCCATTGTGCTGTTAAAAAGTTTATGGATTTTTTAATGATCATTGATAAATAATATGGAAAAAAATTGGGCTTCTTAGTTAAATATTTAATAAAGCAGACTAAATGCAAAAGTTTATTAAAACCAATCACAGATAAAAGTATTTTGAAGTAACTTAAGATTATCTTACTGCATGATTTGTGATTGTTGTTTTACTGTAATATATGATAATTTTCATGCCAAAATATAAACTTAACAGGAAAATAGTTTGCCAATTTTCTTTTTTTTTTTTTAGCATTTAATATTTATATTTTGCCTTCAGTTTCTTAATTTTGATATTGATCTTTTCTTTCTCTATCCTGAATATCATAGAAAAATGGGAATTTATGTAATTAAAACAAATTCAAAATAGTATGAAATCTGGATATGTTTTCATTAATGACTGAAATGTCAAAAATAAATGACAGTATCCATAAGTCACTAAAGCAATGAAAGCAGAGGGTAGCAGAATAGATATACAATATTCATTTGCAATTATCTAAAGAAAATCCTGCATCCTCTTAGAAAATGTGTCCAGCAAATTGACACCAAAGTTAGGGAGGCAGGTAATAAAGCAACAAGTAAATAAAAGATAAGTATTTTATTATTTTAAATGAGAAGTGCATTAAAATTAAGGAAATATGTGTAACTACATAAGAAAAAGTATTTAGATAATGTTGATAAGAATTGAGAGCAAATACTCTGTCAAAGCTAGGAATAAAACTATACAAATCAAGTAAATTTTAAAGTTAATTGTAAATCAGAATTAAATGAATTGAAAATACTGTAGAGAGAGCTGAGTCAATTTTATTTTGCATTATGTGCATAAATGATAAAAATAGGAATATACCAATGGAAATAAAGTGAAGATTAACAACATATAAAAAGAACTAGATTAAAATTGTTTTTTCAAGAGCATTTTTTACTTATCATATTTGTTTGATAAATTTACTCTATATTTTGGAATCAATATTGTGTTCTGAGTTTCAAAATTCTGCACTGCAAGAGCCTATTAATGTTTGTAATTTAAAATCTTTCAGTTATAGATTTCAGTTGAATTTCCCAGAGCAAAGAATACATATATATAATATCAGATAAACTAAATTTACCTAATGAAATGTTCTTATTGTATATATTTTAGATTTTTGTTTGTGTCTACTTGCATAAATGCTGAAATTTGGATGATATTTAAAATTAGTGTTGATAGTTCAGAATCCATTTTAAATTTTAGAGAATGAGTCCTTGTGTGTAAAACATGAACACAAATTAAAAAAAATAATCGATTTCAAAATATGCTTTTTTAATATACGTTTCTAGATATATTCACTATATTTACTGATAAATAAAAGCATGTGAAAACATTCAAAGCAAGTTCTTGGTTTAAATTTATTCACTTCAAGAAATATAGTATGTAAAACATAAGAAATGATGCAAAAAAAAAAAAATAATAATAATAATTTTTTATTAATCTTATTTTTTTTTACCTGTAAAAGTTGGTCTATATGAGGACTACAAGTCTACTTAAAGCTGAATATTCACAGTTTCCCTGATATTGAGTACTAAATTAATGATCTGGCATTCAATTCACAGATATTGCTTGTTTAAAATGACTTGAGTTTAAACAAATATTTATAAATTTAATTTTTTTTTATCAAATATGAATATTTATGGATAATAATTATTTTTATATATCCATCTTTAACTTGAAGGGGGAAAAATCCTTCATCTATAAAGACCTTTTTTACTTCAAAATTTATGTTTCAGATCATGAAGAGTTATTGAAATGTTATGTTTTCCTGTCAGTTTTTCTATTTACTGTATAAAAGAACAAAGACAGTTAAAAATTATTGAGTTTACTTATTTCAAAACGATTTTATTTAGTTGCTTGTTTTTTGATGAGTTAACCATTCCTGAAATATTTATACTTTTATAAGCCATAAACATATTAAAAACAGCAGTTTTGCTGCTGAAATTTAAATTTTTGCTTCATTTGTTATTTTAAATCTTAAGACACTCTAATTGTAATTCACCAATGTAATCATGTTTTAGATAAATTTGTTAATGCATTGATGTCTGTTTCAGTTATATTCTTTTAGATGTTTTCATATACAATTTGAGAATGGAGTGCAGTGATATTTTTGTGATGTAAATTAAATTTTTATACCAAATTTTATTTAATTAACATAGTTTATTTCAATATGTTATTTCTCTTTTCTATAATTTTAAATGGTATTGAAAGCCAAATTCAAGAAAAAATATTTGATCAAATTGAATATAAGATTTTGTTTGAGAATAAATAGTTAATTTTAAATTTTACTATTTTGCTGTATTTTTATTTTTGAAATGCATTTATTGTTATGCACATATCTTTTTTTTAATTTTTTTTTATTTTAATGTATTGAGTGTTATGGGTGATACAATTTAAATTACTCTTTGAGATATATTTAAGAAAATTTCAGTTAAAGAAATGTCACTGTCTGCTTGCTAGTATTTGTTTGCTTCATTTTTGTGTGATCTTACAGTTGTTTGAGTTGAAATGTATTTTGAGGTAAATATTTTTTTAAAAAATTTGTGCAAGGTTTTTTTTTTTTTTTTTTTTTTTATCTCTCTATCCTAAGTAATTTCAAAAGAAGAAATTAAGACACATTCACTGGGAAAAAATAATGCTCTTTTATCAAAGAACAGTTTTATTCAACTACTTTTTGCGTGGATAATAACTTTTATTCATTTGGACATTCTGCATTCTTCTGGAGTGATTTATGTCCAGGGAATACAATATATTGGATATGCAGTTTATTAGATCTTTTAAATTAGATTGAAGAGAAGAGCACTGTTGGATTCATCTTTCCTGTACATCTTACGTAGTTTCAATGGAGTTAATATCCTAGTTCTGCTGTGTCTTGGCTAGATATCAGAAGTCAGACTTATGTATAGCAAATTTTAGATGCTTCTAATTTAATATATGTTTACATTATCAACCATGAAATATCTATGGCCATCAAAAGTTCTGTATTGCAGGGTGAACTTAATCTGCCAGTATATCTAGGTATCCCATAGCTGTTTCTTTATCCTCAAGAAATACCAATTCACTACATCAGTGACTGCAGAACATGTTCTATATCATATTCTCACCAAAACTTTCACAGTGTCTTAGCCCTCATGTGTAAAAAACAATTGTGGACAACAAATTTGCACAGCGCAAGTTAGGGGCAAGATGATTTATGGCTTTATAAGGTTCTCATAAAATTTGATGTTTTCCATTAGCATAAAACAAGATGTAGTGTGATTCATCTGACCTCATTACCCATTTTTAATCTCAAGTGTTATACTTTATTATTAGTTATTTTCTTATACCTAGCCGAGAGTTAGTTTCTACTAATTAGGTGGAAATAGTCAGGTGAGAGTTTTCATAATTTAGAAGCAGGTACTAAGTAGAAGACTTATAATATTTGACCTGCCACCCCAAAGGTATATTTCACTTGTAGAACATTGACCACAACATTTCTAACATGCCCCAATCACATTTAACAAATACAATGGATCTTCAGTTGGGTTGGGATTCAAACTCCCTAACTTCTGATATAAGAACGATGTTCTAACTAACCAGCCCCCCTTGAGCCTCTGATCCTTAGGTGTCCAGTGCAAATGAATCTTTGCATTTCAAGCAAAATTGGGTGTTGCTCACAAGTTCCGAGCCTCTGCAGTTTTCTAATCGGGGTTTGAGCTGAAATCTGTAAGTAAAAAAGTTGATGATTTTTGTTGTTTGAATGGAGAGTTTTAGCATGCAATTCATCAGTAACAATACTGATTACTCTTTGAAGTACAATTATCTTCTAAACAAAAATTATATCTTATTCGAATTTTTAAAAATCTTTGACTGCTTTTGAAAACCAGGTGCTGACTTCAAAATCAATGTTCATTGAAAAAAAGCTAAGAATAAAAGTAGTATGTGTATAAGTAAAGGCAAATATTTCTTATGAAATTTCATTTTTCCTTTATATAAATAGTTATTTTAATAAATTTGTAATTTTTTATGTATATATTTAAAAATTTCAATGGCTATGTACATGTTTTTTACATGCTCTAATATTTAGAATTCACCTCACTTTTTTTTTTTTTTTTTTTTTTTTTTTTGTAGTGCATGAAATTGAGACTTGTAACTTAATCTCCCAATTTCTTGGCATTTCAGTGATTTTTGTAAATGTATGTTTATATTATTGTGTAAAAAAACTAATCAAAGTTATGTATAGTAATTTCTTAATTATAACAATTACTTTTATTGATATTTAAATAATTATAAAGAAATTTAACTTTATGTATTCTAAATTATAATAATTTAAATGTAAAACATCCATTTATCACAACTTATTTTTGTAATAAAAATCCATTAACTGAAGAAGGCTTAAAATAGTGTTAATAGATAGAAGTGGAAAGATGTTTTGAGTTGGAAAGAAAAAAATCTTTTCAAAATATCATTTTAAAAAAGAAATTTTTGGAAATTTTGTGCACAATTTTTTATATTTATGATATTTTAAATTTAAAAACTCTTATTTTTCAAGTTAAAAATAATATATTTTAAAAATTGTTTCAAAAAATTTTTAAAATGGCTCAATTTTATAAAAATTAAATGCTGTATATTTAGTATCTAAATGTTCTGAAATCTAAATGAATATTATCACATGTCTAAAATTTTATTATATTTAAAACTTTTAAATTGTGTTTTTCTTTATAGGCATTAGAACTTTACCCCAAAACACCAATGGGGCATAAAGATATTTTCAATGTCATTCGTGCTAAGGGGTTAAAGGATGTTAGGTAGGAAAATATATTTAATATATCTCTTGATGTTATTCTTTGTCTCTTTAATATTAAATAGTATCCTTTCATTTAACATTTGCATTGAATATTTCATCTATATTTATGAAAATATTAAGATTAAAATTGTAAAAATTATACTAATAATAAAAATATTTTATTTAAAATTTTTGTTTGTTTAAAAAAAATTTATTTCATTAAATAATTTATTTATTATTATTATTTATTTTTTTTTTCAAAAAGTTTTTAAAGTGAAAATTTTAGCGATAACTTTTTAAGTTAAGTATATATAAAATCTCTTTTAAAACTAATTTCATTTGCTCATGTATAATGTTCTGCAATAAACATGTGAAAAGTTAAAGAGAAATTATTTTAAGTGATTTGTTACTATTGATGTTTAAAATTACAATTTTGTATAAAAGGCCACATAGCTTTGCAGGTTTAGTACGATTTCCTATTTTCATGCCAAGTGCTGAACAATTATCTAGTCAACCTGAATTATGTCACTATGTGCAATATCCATGTACCAAATACTAGTTGCTCTTGAAAGTCAATTTTTCTACTGCATGCTATTTTAATTTCAAATATCAATATTTTGAATATTTTATTATAATTACTTACTACAAGCGTATTAAAATGCTAATAACTAGAAACTAACTTTCCAAAAATTACATAATAAAATTACAAATATAAACTAAGTATCATGTAGTCTACATTTGATATAGGAGCATTAAAGCTAAATATCTAATGCAAACAAAGTTCATTTTTATTAAAAATCTAATTTGAATTAACCAGACAATTGTGCCTACCTTAAAAATTACTTCAATGCAGCGTTGCACTAAAAGTTTATTTATTTATTTTTTTAATTTTTTTTTAAAGAAAAACATCAAAAATTTTTTTAAAATAAACAGTGTATTTTTATTAAAACTTGAATTTTAAGTGTGCAGGGGTCCCAACATTAAAAAAATCACAAGTCAATCTAGCCTCAATTTATAATATGTGCAATAAAAGCAAATCTGAAATGTAAACAAACATTCATAAAAAAAAATACTTTCAAATTAATCAATATTACTCCAAACTAAATAAATCTAAATACCAATATAAAAAATATTTATAAACTATACTTAACATATAACATAAAATAAAACATACAAGAGCAATTTTAATTAAGTACATAAAATAAAATAATAATCACCGCTTGCAGAATCATCAACACTGATGTGTCGTAATGTTCTTTGAATCATTATGTAGCCATATTATATTCTGCAAGAAAAATAATAATTTAAAATGAGGAAAATAATATGAAAATAAATTTATTTTATAAATTTTATTTAAGAAACTTAAAACAAATAATTCATTGCAAACTTTTTTTTTTTTATCTCTAATGGCACATTATAGACAGTTACAGCAAAATAAATAAAAAGAACAACAACATAGAAAGATACTGCAACAGAGTCTATTAATCTAACGTGTATCTAGCTTCCCAATAGGGCTTAGTTAGAGACGTCTTACAAAGTGCAGGGCAGCAAGGAAGATGAGCTGCATTCATGACCTCACCAGTTTTGCAAAGAGTGCAGACCAGTGAAGGAATGATACCAAACAGATGTTTCCGCAGACAGTCGTGCCCGGTGGCAAGGCATTATTCAGCCACCGCTCTATGTTTTGGGCTATTGTGCAGATTTAGGGTGGCATTATTCAAAGATTTATGAGAAATGCAGTTAGTAAGCTCTTCATGAGTTCTGGACTTAAGAGTTCTTTTGACAAGATGTTTAATAGAACAAAAGGGCTCAGTGTATGTTGGAGTCTGTGTAATTAAAGCGCCCTTCTTTGCAAGGTAATTTGCTTTTTCATTACCTGTCACTCTGCAATGGACAGGGATCCACTGGAGGACAATGGATGCCATGGAGTCTGGGATGCCATGTTCTCAAGATGTTGGCAGCAGTTCAAAATGTCCTGTGTTAAGAGATTATTAGAGGGTACAATGATCAGCAGAGCAGCTCTCCAATCTCAGAGGACAACAGCTTTTGTAAATTGATCTATGTGGCAATGTAGCTGAGATATAGCCAAACGAATTGCCACGATCTCTTCGTCAAAGGCAGAGCTCCGTCCCACCGGGGCATAAAAGGAAAAGGCTTTGGAGAAAACTGCGGCACCAGCATTTGGTCCGTTTGATAGGAGGGATCCATTGGTAAAGATCCGGAGCCACTCTGGCTCAGGATAGTATCTACTCAACACCTTGTATCATAGTATCTACTCAACACCAAGCCAGGACTTTCAAAATAGTAGAACCCATATTACTTTTATTGACACTTTGACACAGATCAAGATTAAAACAAAATTGTTTCAAATTTATTGGATTTTGAGGTGGTACAAGATATTCAGGTTCATAATTTAAGTCAAGAGAATTTTTTAGTTTCCCCTAATGAAAGCCTTTATGAGTCTTTAAATTTCTATTTAGATCTCGGCTGGCCTCATTCCAAAGTAATAAGCAACCAGGAACTCTAGTGATCTTTTCCCAGAGAGAATTATAGCCTTCTCCTGAACCATAGTTTGTAATGGTCTAACACTAGTCGACAAAAGCATAGCATCTATCGGCATAGTCTTTACTGCCCCAGCAATGATGCATAAAACTTGATTTTGTACTTTTTCCAAAGTATCAAGTTCTTTTTCTCCCACCACGATGAGTGATTCACAGCAATAGTTCAAGAGGATGTGAATAAACGCTTGGTAGGTCTAGAGTAGAATTTTTCCAGTGCAATCCCATTTTGCTCCAGCAAGTCATTTGAAGACTCTGTCTCTTCAGAGCATGGTTAGAAACGTCCTCTACGTGAGACTACCAGGTTAGTTTGCGATCAAAAGTCACACCCAGATATTTAAAATTGTTGCACTTAGGTATTAAATTACCTTTAAACATTAATTGCGGTTCCCTGGGTTGATGCATAAGTAAGAAAGTAAGGCAGTATGATTTAGATAGATTAACCTCCATGTTATTGAAGTTACACCAACTCTCCAGAGCATTTAAAGCGGGAGAGTTTAGCCTCTGTACTTCTCATTGCTTGAACTTTTTTAGAGACAGTCCATATGACTAGATCATCAACGTATAGGAGGCATTTGACCCCAGAGATGTCTCTAATTTTAAAAATTAGGTCATTGATATAAGTGTTAAAAAGGGTATAACTACTAAAAAGGTTTGACCTGACACCCAGTTCACACACACACACAGATATTTTCAAAAGATTTTCTTGCCATACTTTGTCATAAACAGACTTGAAGTCAATATAAACTGCCATCAAGACCTGTCTGTTTTCAAAAGCATCTTTAACTGATTGGCTCAAGAGGGCGACAAGTTGGTTGGTGGATCTAGAGCCTCTAAAACCTGTCTGCTCTTCAGCTAATAATCCGTTAGATTCTAAGTAGTAGTTAAGTTTTCTTATAACAATGCTTTCCATAGTCTTCCCCACAATGCTGGTCAGTGAAATTGGTCTGTAACTATGAAGATTGTCTGGGTCTTTGTCCTTCTTGTGATTTGGTATTACAATAGAAGTTCTCCAGTCAGCCGGGATATTGCTCGAATTCCAGATTGAATTGAAAAGGTTCCATATGGTTTCAAATGCACTAGGACCTAGATGGATTAGAAATTCAGAGTGGATGCCATCTGCACCTGATGAGTTACCGACTTCTCAGTGCATGGGTTAATTCATCCCTGGTTATAGGTGTGACAAAAACTGATTCATTATCAGACTTGGACCCTGACTGCAGATGTGAAGTTTTCCACTTGACAGTAGGCGAATAAATTTTTGCATGAGTGTCCTTGCAATGGGCATCAGAAAAGTGCCGAACGACGGCTCTTGCTGCAGCTGAATCCGATGACAACTTTTTCCCTTCAACTGTGAAGATTTGCTTAGGTTGGCCAGTAGAATCATTTATTAGATTGCCTATGTTCTTTTACTATCAGTATGATAGTCTATATTGGAAATAAATTCCTTAAATGAAGATCGTTTGCTGGCATTTACTGCTTGTCTAAAGGTTGCAGATTGCCTTCTCCAAGCCTGAACATCACAAGGGCATTAATATTTAAAAACTGCAACTAATATGCAAAAAAAAAAAAAAAAATCAAAACAAAAGCATTAAATATTTTTTTTACACTGTATAGTGAAATAAAAACAAATTAGTAAATGCTTCAAGGGTTACAAGCAGTCAAAATAATTTTCGCTTATGTTCACAAGTACATGATTCCTTAAATGAAAGTTGCATCATACAAATGCAAACAGGCAACATGTTAAGCCTGTTTTATGCATTCTATCTATTGCGTAGAAATGAAGTCTTTAGCCTAATTTTGAATTTAAAAAAAAAAAAAAAAGCTATTAAAATATATTTGAAAAAATGGTTAAATTATTTTCCTATCACAAATTTATGTTTTCTATTCTATAGGCCATTTTTGCAAGAATTAATATCTAAGATATTTTTACAAGACTTAACTTTTCAGTTATAAAGATTATTGAATGCAGCAAGAAAAATTCTGAGACTAATTCATTGATTATTTAAAAATTTGTTACAGAATGTAAAATTACTGATCTTAATTAAAATTAGTTTTAGCTGAGCATTTTCTTAGCCAAAACTAATTTTTCCTTTTAACTTTTATAAATTTTTATTTTGGTATTAAGAAGCTTATAGAAAATATTTTTCAATATTTTTTAAGAGATATATCTGTATATTGATCACATTATGTATGAACTAAAAGTTTGAAATTATTTCTTGTTTATTAAATATTTATTTAGAAATATAAGATCAAAATTGAAAAATATAATTTATCATGTAATTAATTTCTTAATAAATGATTTTTTCATGGTTTTTAAAGGCAATTAAATTACAATTGTATATTATTCAAATTGAACTTTTAAAGTTTAATCTATTACTATTTAAGCACATTTCAGTTTATTTTTCAAAGACTTTGTGAACTTAAAAAAATCACTGTTAATATTTGTTGGTAAATGTTATTATGTGAAATATTTACATCATTTATATACTAAAAAACATTTCATTTCTTTATTAGTGGTCCCGCATCATTGGCTTGTTTGAATGCTATGCTCCATGTACATTCAAGAGGTCCAGAAGCAATGTTTTATAGAGTTGATGGTTGCACTAGTGTTTTTGGTCTTGCAGTAAGTAATTTGTGTAATAATTTTTATTCTTTTATAAGCATAGTAGTTTAGTTGTAAGTTTGTACATTTGTATATAAGTTTGTAATCTTTATGTTTGAACTTAAAGTTATGGTAATTTTAAAAGAATATGCATTAAAATATGTATTTTGATAGCTATTTATATAATTGAATCATTTATTTTATTACTAAAATTTTTAAGTAAAAACTTATATATGTATATATATGTATATATATATATGTATGTATATATATGTATATATATGTATGTATATATATGTATATATATGTATGTATATATATGTATATATATGTATGTATATATATGTATATATATGTATGTATATATATGTATATATATATGTATATATATATATATTTATATATGTATATATATTAAAATTATGTACTGTTATATTTAATTGTTCAGCAGTTTTTCTGGAAAGGTTTTTAAATCAAAAAATATTTTTGTGACATAATCTAAAAACGTTTAAATAATTGATTTTTACAAATTTATAAGTTGAAATCCAAAACTATTTTTTATATTGTACAAATGTGTTATATTACAGCAAAGCAGTTTTATCTTTTACAATTATATGTGAAAGTATCCAAAGCATGGTTTTAAAACCACTTATGTTTATTTTGTTTGGAGATTTCGATTATTTCTATGCATTGTAAAGAATTGTTAGCTGTAATAAATATTTTAATTGAATTTATTATAGAGCATTTTATTGTGGGAAATAAACTATTTGCTTTATTTTAACACAACTTTTGAAAGTAAATTATTGATATTTTTGTTACTTTGATATGTGTTGCAACTGAAGAGTTTGGCTTGATTAAGGAAATATACTTTCTAATTCAATTGCTGATTTTTCATTTCATTTGATTAATGAGTGTTTTCATCGTTGATATTTCTGATATGTACTTATGGTATTTCAGAGTTTTCTTATGATTAAAGAAAAGATATTAGTTGTCAATGAGGAAAGAGAAGCAACTTTAGAATTTCTAGTGTTGTTGCATGAATGTTAATGTGTGAATAAATTTTGTTTCTTCTGTTGCTAGAGTAATATCCCTGATGGTGGTGTGAAAATGGAAGTGGATGAAGATGATAGTGGTCAAGATTTTGATCCTGCTGATTCTGATCAAGATTCTGGTGCATCTTTGTCACTCTGTGGAAGAAAAAAAGATCGAGGTTTTTATTTTAGAATGTTCGCTTGCTAATTTTCTTTAATTTTAGTCTTGTATCTAAAGAGTTCAAATAAATAAATGAATTGATTGATAAGTTGATTGGTGATGACAATAATTTATTTATTGCTTTTATTATTTTCAGTTCTCTATGTGCGTTTACCTCCAGGTTACAAAAGTTCTCCATTATCTGTAAATAGTAGTTACAATCATCAGCCAGATGATAATGTTCTTATTAAAAGTGACCAGCTTCCAGTCAAGCCTCTAGCATATAAAAATGAGTATTATACTAGAATACGAAGGATGAATGGTGAAAATGTGATAGAAGATCCTAAAAAGGAAAAATGCAATCAAGCATCTGCAGCTAATCTACCTGTGTCCTCACCGGCTAAAGTATGTTGTATCTGTTTAAAGTTTGTGTGTTTAAGCTTTTAGAATTTTAAATATGTTTAAAGAACACTATTTGATATTTTTGAAACAGGTTTCTCAAAGTCATAGTCAGAGAGCTATTAAGCATGCTTTACGTCAGCAGCAAAAGAGGCGGCGAAGAAATACAGCTATTGCAGCTAGTGGCAATGCACCTCCACCAATTCCACGTATAATTATGAAATCTTTGCCTCCTGCATCTACTGGAACAGGTATTTTTATTCATACAATTTAGTAATTTTTCTAAAATATATCTATTAATTGCTTATTATATTGATATTTTGTTTGATAAAATCAATTTCTCTTTAGAGAAAAATTTTGAATAAATTTTTAATAGAAAAATATATTGAACTTAAATTAATATAACTTTTATATAACAATGAAAACTTCTCTATGTGTCAGGCATGCCAAATTCACATGATACTGTGGGTTACATGATCTGCATTAGGCAATGTTTATAATGATTAAGTTTGACATTGAATTTATTAACACTATGTATTTTTTTAATGTCAAGATATTGGATACTATACAAACACAGTTGTCTTATATTTTATGTTATTTTTTAGACTATATAAATATTATATATTTTTATAAAAAATCAGTTATAATAAAAAGTAAACTAAATCAGTTAAGCATAACTTCTTTGAAGATATTTGACATTGCTTTTGACAATTAAATTTTATAATTAAAAGGTAGGAGGATAATTTTGAAAAAGTATCTCCTTTCTTTATACATAAAAAAATATTAGGAGTTGTAGGTGAAGTGAAAAGTATAAAGAAATCGCACTCAGGAGACTTAATGGTTTAGGTTGCATGTAGCACTTAAGCAACTGCTATTATTAACATGCGATTCCTTGGATCTTATTGCCTTAAGAGAGCAAAAGCATTAGCTCAAAAAGCTCGTCATCGAAGTCAGAAGGAATCTTAGTTTTGCTATGTAGCCTCAATTACATCTTCCACATCCAGTAAACAGTTGTGAAGAAAAGTGAAACCAGCCAATGGAATATATGAGGAATTTTTTATCTCTATTTTAAAATCTGGAGCTACTTTGTAATTTTCACCTAAAGACATTGCTAACTTCCTTGGTGAAACTTTTGCTAGTGTCTCAAGCAAAGACTTATAGTCCTTCGTTCTTAAGGACAAAGGGTCGTGCTGAGCAAATATCAATTTGCTTCAACCATGGACAAGCTTTGCTTTACAACTGTTAATCACGGATGTTAGAATTGAAGAGTAGGCCAATAATACCAGTCCAATAATAGCTGATGGAATCAGCTATCAAATTCTTCGTTATTTATATTCAGATTCCCTTTTGAACTTGCAGTTTTTGTTCAATAGGATCTGGACTGAAAACAAATTTTCATCACTTTGGAACAAAGCAATAGTGATTCCAGTCCGAGTTGCGTATGTTAGACTCTCGAACGTATGGTCAACACCCATCTCGTTTATATTTTAGAAATAAAAAAATATGTACATATCAAAGTGGCTTCCGTAAAGGAAGATTCACTCTTAATGATGAGAATTATTTAGAAACTCAGATACGAAACACCATTGTGCATAGGATCTGGTTTCCATTTTTATATATATATAGAAGGATTACAACTGTACATGGCGTTATGGAATTATCCATTGGATGTATGCTTTTGGCTTTTGGGGTAATTTGCCGATATTTATACAAAACTCTGTACACTCCAGTGGTTTTAAAGTTCGTATTGGTACCATTTTGCTTGTGTAAGACTCTCGAACGTATGATCAACGTCCATCTCGTATGTTTTAAAAGTAAATGAATGCATTCATATAGATCATAATGGCTTCCATAAAGGAAGATCCACTCTTGATAATATAACATATTTGGAAACCCAAAATTTGTAACGCTTTTGTACAGATGAACCATCCTCCGCACAAAAGCGTTGCATTTTCTTCCATTCCATTTTCTTCGACATCGAGAAGGCATATGACAGTACATGGCGATATAGAATTCTCCGTTCATTATATTATTTTGTCTTTGGGGGTAATCTTCCGATGTTCCTTCAAAAATTTTTACGCTCCCATGTTTTTTAAAATACATGTTGGATCTTCTACATCTAATATTTTTATCCAATCTGAGGGTGTACCTCAAAGATTCATTTTAAGTATCACTATTTTTAACACATACATAAGTAGCATTCTCCATCAACTTTCACCTTTTGTTAATGGCGAAATGTATGTAGATTACCTACAAATATTTTGCCAAGGGTCAAACATGCGATTAATTGAGAGGCAATTGCAAACATCTGTTAACAAATTAGCTGCATGATGTGCAGAGAATGGCTTAGCTTTATATCCTAGCTAAAGCTGCTGTATCCATTTCTGAAAGAAGATCATTCTTCATAATGACCCTGCAATCTATTTAAACAATACACATATACCTGTGGTCAATGAGGTAAAATTTCTTGGAGTGATTTTTGACAGAAAATTAACTTTTTTTCCAGATGTATTATATTTGTGAAAGAAATACGAGCGATCACTTAATGTCCTCAACGTACTTTCTAATACATCTTGGGTTGCTGATTGCACGTCACTCCTCTGAGTTTACCAGTCATTAATTTTATCCGCATTGACTACAGTTGTGTTGTATATGGATCTGCAAGGTCTTCTGTTATACGCAGATTGCATACTGTGCATCACTCAGCTTTGAGGATATGCTCATACGCATTCCGCACATACCCCGGTGAGAGTCTAAATGTTATTTGACAACAACTGCCTTTAACAACTTAGACGGATGCAGCTGTCTTTCAATTATTATGCGAAAATTATGTCAAACCCTCATCATCCATTACGTTCCATTACTACTACACCTGCACTTATTAGGCTGTATAATGCTTGTTCATATAGAATCCCACCTTTTCTCACTTGGACAAAGTCTTATATTCAGACCTATGTGATGCCTGTTTTTGCAAAACAGACCTTCTGTTATATCCACCTTGGTATGATCCACAGATTATAATCATCAATCCTTTGGCTCCTTTTGGAAAATCTGTCACAACTACTACTGTAATCCACTTATGCACCAGTTTTCACTGATGCATACTCTCCAACTGCTACGGAATTTCCGTAGTTAATACGGAAATAAACGATAAACTACGGAGCTACGGGACGTCGTGGAAAACTACGGATCACGTTTTTTAAGTCCTTTTTTTCTCTTCTTCGCTACGCCATTTCCATTTTCCGCCTGTTACGTCCCCGATATGATGTAGGCAATCAAATGACGTCACTCGGAGAGTCATCCGCGATGTCACCGGTAACTAGAGGGCCATAGCTTACAGTATCAAACTCCGCTAGGCGTCTACTAGAAAAAAATCTCGGGTACGGCGCACATGAATCGTGAAATATGGAGCGTTTCCTGAAGCAGGATGCCGCTTCTACAGATGATGAAAGAGCTTCTTCTGTTTCTAATAAAGGAAGGAAGAACTGTCAAACATTCCAAAAGGAATACGCTGAGAAATGGCCGTGTTTAGTTGCCGGAAAAGATGGTTATGCACGGTGCACCGTGTGCAATTCGGAGTTTTCTATTGCCCACGGGAGTAACGATGACTGCCGGCGACATGTTACAGGCCCAAAACATACAGGATTGGTCAAAGCCCAGCTGAAACAGCAGCCAGTGAGTAGTTTTTTCCCCTCGCAGCATGAAGAGACTGACGTTATTAATACAGAAGCTCTCTTCGTGAGATTCATGGTTGAACACAACATACCTTTAGCTGCGTCTGATCATGCTGCCGCTTTGTTCCGCTGAATGTTCCCGGATTCTGCTATTGCCAAGAAATTCAGTTGTGGTCACACTAAAACCCATGCTATAGATGTTGTGACAGCTGATTCTTACAAACAGCAAACTGTAACAAAACTTCAATCACAGGTGTTCTCTTTGTCCACGGACGGAAGCAATGACATCGAGGATAAAAAAACTTTATCCGTTAGTTGTAAATTTCTATGATGATGAAAAAGGACGTTGTGACATCTCTTTTTTCATTGATAGAGACTTCCAATAACACTGGAGAAGGAATTTTTAACCTCCTTGATTCAGAATTCCAGAAGTGTGGAATTCCATGGAAGAATTGCATAGCATTTGGGGCTGACAATGCCAACACCATGTCTGGCTGTAATAAAGGTGTTCTGGGATTCCTAAAAAAGCAACAGCCAGATATGAAGTTTATAGGTTGCCCCTGTCACCTTATCCACTTGTCAGCCCAAAAGGCGACAAAATCTCTACCAGTTGATGTGGAGAATATCCTTATCAAAGTGTTTTTCTACTTAGAGAGAAGTTCTAAATGAAAAGCAGAATTGGTCAATGTTTAAAAACTGTTTGAAGTTAAAATTCACAAGATATTGAAGCACGTGAGCACTCGTTGGTTCTAAACGTTCTAAAGTTCTAAACGAAAAGCAGAATTGGTCAATGTTTAAAAACTGTTTGAAGTTAAAATTCACAAGATATTGAAGCACGTGAGCACTCGTTGGCTGTCTATAGAAAATGCACTTGAGAGGCTCCTTGAGCAATGGGACCCACTGACTGAGTTTTTTTCTCACCAAAGTGACAAAGAAGGCCATATGATATATGAATTCTTAAAGTCACAGAAAATTAAGCTATACTGTGTGTATGTGAAAGCCATGCTGCCTTTGTTCAACAAAGTTAATGTTGCTCTGCAAAAAGAACAGCCATGTGTGCATACCTTGCATGATGACTTAATGAAATTGTTTTATGAACTTCTTGTTCGTTTTGTTGCACCTGCTGCCATTGCAAAATCTGATGCTCTTCTAGTTATCCAGTTTAAAAAAAAAGAAGAATCAAAAATCAGATGACTTTCTTATCATAGGACCATCTGCCAGGGCCCTGTTGAATGAACTTACTAATGATGAAAAAGAAGAGTTTTTTTTGGCAGTCAGAAATTTTATGTTACTGCCTGTGAGTATATGGTGAGGAAGTTTCCTCTTGATGATGATTTTTTGAAGAATGCATCAGTGGCCAACATTTCCAAAAGGCAAACCTCTGATTATAAATCAGTTATTTTCTTCACCTCCCTGTTTAACTTGATTGAGGAGGACAAAGAAAAACTTGAACTTGAATTTGCCTACTTCCAGGCAGATTGTTTAACACCAGAAATTTTGGCAGCTGAAAGGGCTGATGAAACTTGGCATCAAATTTCTATGCTAAAGCACAGCAATGGAAATCCAAAGTACTCAGCATTGCCAAAATTGATGCTATCCGTTCTTTCGGTGTCTCACAGTAATGCAGGCACTGAACGGATATTCAGCATGGTCAGAAAGATCAAAACTGAAACTAGATCTGGTATGAACACTAAAACTTTGGAAGCTTTGCTAATTACCAAAATAAGCTCAGGAAACTGCTATGAAGCAAAACTTAACAAGGATGAATTAAAAAAGGCCAAAAGTGCATGCTATTCTTTGCAAAAAAAAGTGTGAAAATTATAAATAAAATGTTTTTCTTTTAAAAACACCAAAATTTTGAGAGTTATTTTTTTATCAAGCTTTCTTTCTTTACATTATATATTATATCCATAAAAAGAAGGTAAGTTCTTTTGAAAATTATTTTTGAAAATTTGTCGGTACTAAGGTGTATGGATAATATAAGCAGTGCTACTGATGGGTAGGTTACCAATGTTGGAGGGTATGCTGATGGATTAAAGTCTGCAGGACATGTTGGTTGTGCTGTAATTATTGAAAACACTTTTAGCTACAGCCTCCATCCATCCTGTTCCATCTTCTATGCTGAAGCAACTGCTATTTACCAAGCTCTTCAGCAGATGAGTAAAAGTGATACTGTGTGTACACTGACAGTTTAAGTGTTTTAGAAGCTTTATGGAATAGTAATTTTGTCATCCTGTTGTGTTGAGAATTTTTTAAGTATCAGATTCCCTTGCTAGTAAGGGGTACAATATCATGAGGAGTGTTATGACACCAATCATGGGATCTTAAATATTAATATATCAAAGTGTCTGCAACAGTCTCCTCTACAAGATTCAGTTTGGTTCCAGACATTCCTAATCACCTAAAATGTCCTAATCATTCCCACCCCCCTTAAAAGAAGTCCAATTTTTGTGTCTTTTTGGTTCAATTTTAGAGCATTTAGGAGTGATATGACTCCAACCATGGGTACAATATCATTCTGTTGAATCCCATGTCACGTAGGTCTCGATGGTAATGAGTGGACTGTTGTAGCTGCTAAATCTGCACCCGGCCCAACTCTGCCATCAGTTTCTTTGTCTGAACTTTTCCTCAGTCTTTGTCTTTAAAATGTTAATTTATTCTCTTTGGCAGGAGTCATGGAACATGCAGGGCAATAATAAATGACATGGCATATTTCCATACATCACCTCATTAACAGTTTTACCTATACAAAGTGCTTAGGTAAGACTAACACACTCACCTTCATATCGGACACACTAACTTTACACATAGACATTAGTTTCTAAACGAATAAATATCCTTGGTGTGAAACATGTAATGAACCATTCAGTGTATATCGTATTTTAATTTCATGTCCATATTTTTAAACCAATATTGTTTACTCTTTTTTAACTGATATTTTAAGTTTGTTTGTTTGCTTGGGAAACCACCCCACAGGAACCTATTTGTTTTTTGAGGGCAATAGGTTTTTTACCTTATATTTAATTTGTGTTATATAAACTTTAAAAATTTTTATATTTTTAATTTTTTCCTTTTATATTTTATTATTAAATTAAAATATATATATACTGATTTTTGTTTTTTAAAGTTTTATTGTTGCTTGGGTTAAGTAAATAAAATATCTTCTTTAAAAACTTTATTCTTGGTGCAGCATATCCATTTTTGTATCTTGCGCCATAAAACCTAGCCAACCAACCATAGATATTGTGTTGTTAGCTGTAACACAATACCAATAAGGATAATAAATGTTTTTCAATATTAAACTATATCATGTTTATACATGTGGTATAGCTTGCATGATATTTATCTCTAATAATTGTAAATGTTTTAAAATAGTTTAATCAAATTTTATTTTATAAATTTCTATAAAATTAAAAAGTAATTTAGGTTATAAAACTTAATTTTTTGAGTATAGAATTTTTCCTTGCTTTACTTTTAACATATTGTTAGTCATGTTAAACAATGCAATAGTTTTAAAACTATTATACTTTTAATATAGTTGGTGCCAATTTCATTGATATTACAAATGTTACCAAACTAACAGTGCAAATTTGAGTATTAAGCAATGAAAGAAAAATATTAAATTTCTAATTGTGTCAATCAGTAATTGGGCTTGAGTACTTTTTGCTTGAAAAATGAAGCTGTTTAGAAGTTGAAGTTGAGCTCTTTTTAAATGAATTCCTCTCACTCATTTTTTTAATTTGTATTAAATTAACTATACTTACATTAAAATATGTTTCATTCCCACTTATCATAAAATTGCATACAAAATATCCAATGAATATTTGCTTTTTTTTTTTTTTTTTTTTTATCATCATTAATCTTACAAGGGTATAAGTTTACAATTGTTATCATTATTTTTTATCATCTGTTAATATCATGTAACCTGAAAAGTTTTGTTGCTTTTAAATAAAGAAAAATTACAAATGCTGTTATGCATGTGCATCAATTGCATTAAAACTATATTTGGTATTTTCAGTTAGGTGATATTTATGACTTGGTCATGAAGTTCTATAGATTTTGGTTTAGTTTGTGAATCTGAAAAGAGATTTAGCAGTAGCCATAATGAAGGGTATTTTTAGAGTATTTTTGTTATGAGTACAAAATCTGCTGAAGCATGCTGAAAAATAAGCATGTCATTCAGAGACTATGTTTGTGACATGTACCACGCAAAGGTAGTATCACAAATTCCATTCAAGTGATGAATTTTTAAATGTTCACCTGATCAGATGCATCGACAATCTTAAATGGCGATGATATGAAAAGTGCTATGATGAAAAAAAATATGATATGGTAAAAAAAAAAAAGCTTCTCAAATGTGTCAGGAACTTGCAATTAATTTCTATGTATCTGATAAACCATTCATGCTCACAAGTTGCGAAAAGTGTAGAAGTTAAGCAAATGGTTTATTTGCAAACTTATTGAATTCAATAAATTTCAGAGGTTATCCATTTGTTCACCATTTCTACCCTGCCAGAAAAACAAAACGTTTTTTAATTATCTACATGTACATAAAGAAAAATTGATCCTGTACATTAGCTATAAGCATTCACAGTGTTAGTTGTCACTAGCAGATCTAATTCTCTCAGGACTGAAAAGCTCCACTGTGTTCCCAGAAGCTACTGCTGTATGTATGGCAGACATCAGCTGCACTGCGCACCATGAGTTTCTTTCACATGGTCACACCATTAATGCTTCTATGTACAACAACTGAAATGTGAAAGAATCCTAATGTTAGAAATAGGGAACATAGATGTATAGGGAAAAGCTCAGTTCCTGTTAGACCACACTTTAAAATGTGGCTTTGAATGCAAATACTGCCCTAGAATGGGCACTTCTTCGTTATTCTCCTTATTCCTCAAATATTTCCTCAAGTAATTATCACTTTTTCTGTGTGCTAGATAATAACAGACAAGACGGCTCTAAGAATTTTTAAAGAACTAAACTGTAGTGGTCGTTTTTGCTTTTAAAGATAAAGCATTTTATTACAAAGGTATACGTGAATAGTTCTTACTTCAATGGATGAAATCCGTTTTATCATATCATTTCTGTACCTGGAATTCCGATGTCACACAGCAATAAAACTTTTCTGGTTATCTGATAAATTTACCAACATAAACTTATGTGTTTTTTTCATTTAATCAGAAGATTCTAATAGAATAGATGAGAAAATAGTATGACAAAGGAGAAAATTCTTTGCAAAAGTTTGAAAACTTTAAAGATATAAATAAGCAATATTTTATTTAAAGTGTCAACTATAGATATTTAGTAAAGCTTTAGAAGGCAGAAAGAAATTTGACTGAGTGCCTTGCTTGGACACCTTAATTCACTGAAACTTCCCGAAAATCCTTTCGAAAAATTGAAGAGCTGCCATAAAATTCTCGTAAGTACAAAGTATCAGAGTCACCAATACTCAATTTGCAATAAGCTTTTTTAAATATAGAGTTTTAAAAATATATATGTTTTGGCTCTTTCTTCAAAAAAAAAAAAAATGTAGGAGATTCTTGAGCTTACACAATTTCCAGTGATCAGTTTGCTTTTTCTGACGAGTATTGTTATAAGTGTGTAATAAATTTTCAAATTAATTTAATGCGAACAAACTTCACTATCAATTTTACATATTTATTAAATTTGGTTTGTTGCGTCTAATTTCAAATTCTTTCTTAAGCAAGGGCTTAGGAATATTTCCATAAATGTTGTACTTATTTTTATTAAAAATATTGTTTTAATGAATGATGTTATAATAAATTATTTTTTAGAAAATTCATTTTTTTTAATTTTTTATGGGGAGAATAACTAAAAAAAACTAATTTCAGATTATATGAATTTTAGAAAGTACTATATATGCATTACTTTACCTAATTCTACCTGTGGCACTTTTAAAGGTGTTAAATATAAATGTTATTTTCCTAGGAAATTTTACTGATTTTAGTTTGTGTTTAAAAAATGCTTGAGCATTACTTTTCAAAAAAGATTATTTAAAAGATAAAAAAGAAAAAAAGATAAATAACATATTTGTTATATAATTACAAACTGGGTTTTAATTCTGCTATGGTAGTTAGAAAAATTTCATAGTATTTAGAAATAATGCAATTTGTAAAATTTACTTCAAAATGGTGTGGCAAAGTTTGTTCGAATGACAAGTTGGTGGATGATTGTTGTGATCTGGAATTCAAGAGTCATAAGTGATGATTTGAAAAGTGCTACCAAAAGAGATTTGTCTCTAACAAATTAGTATTTTACAAATAAATATTATGTATCTCTGATGAATCCATTCATATTCACTTACACGGGAATGCGTGAAGTAATAGGCTGCGCATTTTTGAGTTCTCAATTTGTAAACATTAGTGATCGATTTTCGCTGCTTTCCTTTAAATTAAAATCATTTCAGGATCTATAATAAACTTGTTGATTGTTACAAACTTCAGTCATTATCAATGAATTCATTTTTTTCACTCACCATTTTTGAATTATCAACTTGAATTATTTCAAGTTATATATTTATATTTTTGAAATGCTAAAAATTTCAAATTAGCTCTTTTATTTAGGCTATGGGTATTTTCTGAATTTCTTTTGTGTAGATCTACTGATGAAAGCAGTTAAAAGCTTTCTTAAAAACTTTATTTGATTAATACATTATAAATATTTGTAATAGAAAGATAATTAGTCAAAGTTACCAGAAAATCTTTATACTATTTTATAAAATTTAAATGATTAAATACTCTCATTTCTTGGAGCTTGATAAAAAAAATTTCTAAATTTCAGTTTTATGTATATAAATCTAAAAATCATGTTTCTCTGCTTTTTGTAATCAATATGAATTCAAATGCTTAGAAATAGCTCTTCTATTAAATTAATCTAATTTTGAACATATATTTTATAGGATGTGTTCCAGAGGAAAGATGGCGGTGTTCTTTAGAGAAAACTTCTTTACGAGAAAGCACTCGACATAAACCCCAAACAATGCGAGAATTATTAGCGTCAATACCTGGTCTTAGCTTTAAGGTTTGTATTACCTTGTAGTTCATACAATTTTGAATAGTTTTAAATATTAAATTTAACATTCAAGAGCAGTTATTTAAAAAAATTTGTGAAGGCCAAATGCTTTAAACATGAGTTGAGTATTAAAAGCATCTAATTTATTGAATCTGACAACTTTATATATAATTTCAAGTTTATAAATATAAAATATGTATATATTATTTCTTACTGCAACTCTCTGCAGGTCTCTCCTGATCACATATGGACCTATATAGGTTTTGTGTTAAGATGTACTCCAAAACTAAGATCTGTTTGTTTATGAAAAATATTGCTCATGAGCCAAGGTTTTTATTGACAATAATGTATAATAATATGTCTTATGCATTTATCCACATAATTGCTGTTCATATCTATAGCTTCTTTAACCTTTTTGCTGAGAAGTTAGACATCAGAAGCAATTGGTAACACTAATCTTGAGTTTGCTATCTGCTTAAATCGATATCCACCAAGTCCTGTTTCAAAAGCAGGAAGAGTAAAAAGTTGCTTGGTGCAAAGTCAGGACTGAATGTAAGGCAGTCAAGGAGCTCCTAATGAAACTTCTGAATTATCTCTTTGGTTTTGGCAGTGGTGTGGTGGCATCTATTGTCATGCAGGAGAATGCCAGGTAGCAGTTTTCTGCATTGTTGATTTTGGATTGCATTTCTCAGCTTGGTGATCATAGAATAGTACACATAAGCTGTAACTGTCCATTGGTTCATGAAATTGATCAAACAAACAACCTTATTCCAAGACACTGTAGCTATCATTTTGTGATTCATAAATTGCAATTGCTTCCACTTTTTTTGGTTTGGGTGAACTGGAATGGAGTCACTACATTGACTGTTTTGATTGTGTGCATTGGTGTACTTTATTCAAGTCTTATCTTCCTCAATAGTGTGGAAAAGCAAACCATCACCATATACCAAAAACTGTCATGCATTATGTATTGATTCCTCTTTGTGCTGATTTTTAAACAGTTTTGGCACTGACCTCACACATATTCTGATATCCAAGCTCCTTCATTAACAGTCTTGTAAAGTGACCTTTCAGGGAGTTTACTTTCTTTAAGTAAAGATAAGTGTCACAATCCCGAGGTACCCCAGTGATCTATCCTCTTCTTTATTTTCTTCTCCCCTTTTCTCCTCTGCTTTCTTTTCCTCTTCTCTATTGCTGTGGTTGCCTTTTTCAAAATTTAGGCTTTCCCTCGAGTAGATGTTATTGCCTTGTTATTTTTATCTTCTCAAGGTTACTAAATTACCTACATGTTTGCCATGTGAGGAGACTGGAAAAGAGGATCTTGGTAATTGATGTTCCAAGAAACCAGAACATTACTTTGGCCTTTGCTTCAGGTAAATGGGAGGTGTGTTGTGGTCTCTAGAACATCAATCGGCATTATGGATCAAGCAATTGTGCACTTACTGGATAACTAGTCTAGGATGGAGGCTACTTCAGGAGTGCATTAAAAGTGTATAATACCTGGCTGACACTGGTGCAGCTAGTCTGCATTTCCTTGTTGGATTTGGTAGTAGTTGGTGTCATAAGTCCTGAATTATAATCCTTGTCATAGATGTGGATAAATTTTCTCCCCCAAGGGAACATAAAGAATAAGTACTTGTCAAGCTATTTTTTTTTTAAAATCATATGATGTGATGGTTCATTTGAATCTGCACCTTTTCTTATTAAAAGGGATACGTGTGGTCTAGTTGGATATGTCAAAAACATGAGGAACCTATGTTCTGTTTACTTATTGGTTGAAGTTGCTAATAAAAAAACAGGCAGAAGTAATGGTAAACAAGAAACGTTTAGCTGATATTAATGTAACAATATCCACCCACAGAATTTTAAGCTTTTCTTGTGGCATTGTTTCTGAGAGATTTGTTTATTGTGTTTAAAGAAATCTATGCATGATCAAAATGTCTGATATTCTGTAATATAAATTATACGATATGAAACATATTATTCTGACATTTCCTATATATAACTGATTTACTACAATATGTGAAAGCTGCATATATAAATTCCCGTTTGACCATATATTCCCAATCCATTTCATTGTTTTCAGTGTCAACAATATGGTCACTCAAAAACATGATGCAGTAGGAAATTTACCTGCACTCAATATGTGGAAGTTACTCATGATAGCGCAAACTGTACTGCAAAAGAAAAGTGTGTAAATTGCAATGATAGTCAACCTTCTTATTTTCAGAGTTGCCCAATTTGGTTGTTAAAGAAAGATAACAGCAGTTAAAATTATAAATAAGTTTTTTTCCAGAGGCCTAACTTGTAATATCCTGTACCTCTCAAGGGAGTGTAAGTTATGTGACAAAAGTAAAATAGACTACAAAGTCTATGAGTACACAAATTGACAATATCATTATTCTAACTGTTCGAGCTTCTAGTTTGTCAAAACTGAGTGTATCTTCTCTCAGGAAAAAAACATCAACTAAATCTTAAGCTTTTATAGTTCTTAAATTAAAATTGGCAAAGGAAGGTATCAAGAAATCTTCTATTACATTGAGAAAGCTTTGTCACTGAAGGATGCCATTTCAATTAAAAATTCTCACTACCAAAATTTACACACAGAATTTAATAGGAATTTTAAATTTATATAACTTTCTCATTTTCCTGTATTAGTGTAGTTTTGATCAAAAATTGATTCAATCGTAGGCAAATTATGCTGTTCAATTGTGAGTTTAGTATATATGAGTTAAAGAAAATATTACATCTAGTAAATAATACTAGTGCAGGTCCAGATAGGATCATCTGTAATATGCTTTGAAGTTTATATCTAGATTCCCTTTTGAATCAGTTGTTGTATAATAGAATCTGGATTAAAAATGTATATCCATCCGCTTGGGAAGAAACTATAGATATATAACTATATATAACTTTTGAAACTTTATTGGTTATCTTTTCTATATATTAGAAACAAATAAATGCTTTCTCCTTATCTGAGTGGATTTCATAAAGGAAGGTCTATAGATAACATCTTTACTTAGAAATACAAATTTGAAATGCTTTTGTTGATAGGAATCACTTGATATTGATCTTTGATAAAGGTAAGTTGAATTTTCTTCCTCAGTTCACCTGCGGAAGAAATGTGAAAAGTGTTTAAATATTCTTTAAGTTTTTTCTTATGCATCTTAAGGTACCAAAATAATTTCACTGCTTCAATCAGTCTTCTATATTGCCTTGCATTGATTACAATTGTTGTGCTTGTGGATCAGTTGAACCATCTGTTCTTTGCAGATTGGATACTGTACACAATTCTGCTTTGAAATTTGTTTTGGTGCATTCCGTATCTCCCCTGTAAAGAATTAATATGTTATTTGCCACCAGTTGCCTCTAGGTCTCAGATATTTTCAGTTATCAGCTATGTAGATTTTAAACTATCATCTAAATCAAATCATTCTTTACATTCCATTAGAAACTTCCTTGGTCTCACAAGATTTTATAGATCATGCACTCCTCACATGTACAAAATCGTCTCTTACCGTTTCAGACTTGTATGACTTACAAACTCAAACTTCCAACTTACTGGGGCTGAGCTGGCAGCCTAATAATTAGCACTCTTGCCTTCGGTTCAACAATTCGTGGGTTCGAATCCCACCTTGGGCATGTATGTTTGTAGTGGTTTGGAATCCACTTTAAGCTGTAGGTCCCGGTCTAATTAGCCCTCGTGTGCAAAAATTGACAGTTGAACGACAAACGCCGACCGAGACCATGTGTGAAGTTGTATGAGCAATCAAGATGAAAGCAATAGAAGAAAGAAGAGGCCACCAAAGAAACTATTATTTCAAGTAAAGAAAATCAGCTGTCTCCTCAAGGACAATCGCACAGCAGCTCCCAACCGGATGAAGAGCGTTGAGGATGCCTTCTGCAGCACCAGCAGAGAGTGGATTAAGGGGATGAGATTATCACTTCATCCACAATAAAATATTTCAAATGCTCTGACATATAAAATTGGAGTAAAACTAAATGGAAGTAATAATTAAATTGTTTTAATTATGTATGTTACTATGTTGGAAATATTTATTATTATTTAAAATTTGTAATTTTTTAAACAAAGTATTCAGCCAGATCTTCCTTTAAGTGTGTAAAAGCTTTTTCCAATGTACTTAATAATATGTACTTTATTCAGGATTTGTACAACCCCTTGAAACTCGTGGAATGTTTACTTAACTTGATGGGTTTAACTTTTGCTAGAAAATATTATAATTTTTCTTTTTTTTTTATTTTAATATTTTAAAATTTTCAATGAAATTGTTCGAAAACCAAACTGAGCTATTAATTTTACTACTAGAAAGCGGCACAATAGATATTAGATTATATTTATAACTGTTGACTAAAATAAAGATGTAGTTTAGCCACAATAGTTTCGTGATGATTCAGTTCTGTCAGATTGAATTTAATATATATATATATTTATGCGTGAATAGTAATCATGAATAAAGTCATCAAGTGGTGCATTTAGAGGTTTCTAATTACTAATTTAATCTTTTTCTGTTTCTAGCTTTTATATTGTTTAAAATTCACAGAATATTAATATTTAAGTATGAAAAGTTTTGAGTTTAACTGTATTTTTCATAGATTCCTTGGATGAATTTGTTTATCAGTGGATTCTGAAAAAACCATACAAAGATTGACTTTTGTGTGAGTCATAAAAAATAAAAAAAAAATTTAATTTTGCAGAAAAGTTAAAATTTTACAGTCAATTATATTGATGAGAAATTTGATCTTGTTGAGGATAGAATATATACTTTTTATTTTAACTTAATCTAAAAATAAATAAAATTATTGTCACTTGTAAAAGTAAATGAACTACTTTCCATAACTCATTGTCAAGCCCCCTCAGGGGGTTTACCTTCTTTAGGTAAACACGGATGTCACAATCCCGAGGTACCCTAGTGATCTGTCCTCTACTTTCTTTTCCTCTCTCCACTACTCTTCTGCTTTTTTTCCTTTTCTCCCTCGATGTGGTTGCCTCGTAAGAGGTTGAGGGCTCCCCTTGAGTAGCTTTCGCCACTCTGTTGCTATTAGCTACTCTTGAGAACTAAATCACTCACGTGTTTGCCGTGTGTGGAGACCCGTGTCCCTGGAAAGGAGGATCCTGGTAATTGAGGCCTCTGGAGACCAACACATTGCTTTAGCCTCTGCTTCAGGTAAACGGGAGGTGTGTTGTGGTCCTCAGCTCATCAATCGGCTTTATGGATCAAGCGATCGGTACATCTACTGGGTGACTCGTTAAGAGTGGAGTCCACTTCAGGGATGTACCGTGAGCATATAGGGTCTGACTAGCACTGGTATGGTTAACCTGTATCCCCTCGTAGAGCTCCGTGGTGGGTGGTGCGTCTAGTCCCTGAATTTTATGATATTCTACATGAATAATATAATTAATTCTTCTCTCCCTTAGGAGCAACAGTTGGCAATGATAAACACAAAATATTTTACTGTTAAAAGAACTGAAGGAGGTTCATTTCAATTTGTGTCACCTTTTCTCATTGAGAAAAGTATTTCCTCTCACCTTGGCGAAGTGAAAAATATAAGAAGGCTAAGATCTGGAGATATTTTGGTTGAGATTGCTAATGACAAGCAAGCAATACTGATACAAATACTGAAAAAAATTGGGAATGTGGATGTTGTCGTTCAACCTCATACAACATTGAACTTTTCTAAGGGGGTAATTTCTGCAGCAGATCTCATATACACATCTACTGACAAAATACTAGAAATTTTAAAATCCCAAAAAGTATGTGCTGTAAAACGTATAACCCTTAATTGAGATGGTATAACAATAAATACAAAACATCTGATTTTAACATTTTCAACACCTGACTTGCCACAACACATTAAAGTTGCTTATATGAGATGCTCTGTACGACCCTACATACCAAATCCGCTTCGCTGCTTTCAATGCCAACGCTTTGGCCATTCAAAAATAGCTTGCAGAGGTAAACTTACGTGTGCCCGTTGTTCTGACGTTGGCCACGATAGTGTTACCTGCAATGCTAAGGAGGTTTGTGTCAACTGTAAAGGCGACCATCCTGCATATTCACGATCTTGCCCAGCATGGCAGTTGGAAAAAGAAATTACTTCCGTAAAAATCAAAAATAATGTGTCTTATCCGGAGGCTCGACGAATTGTCGCCTCACGTACACCACAGCCTGGTCTCAGCTATGCTAGTGCTACTAAAAAAATAACAAAATCTTGCTGCACCCAAACTGATACCATTTCAGAGCCTTCTACAAAACAATCTTCTAAGCCAAAAGAAACAAAGTCCTCAAATATCTAAACTATCATTTGCAAAATCAAGATCATCACAAGCAAAAAAATTAAAACTGGCTAAGGAAGGTGCTCGTAAATCTTCCTTGACAGAAAGAAAAACCAGACTCACATTGGATGAAGATACCGTCAAACTGTATCCCTTAGTTTGGAGCATTCATCTGAGACTGCAATGAGTACCGCTGGTGAATAATAATCCTGCCATTAATGACTTCCTTTGTTTCATGGAATTGTCGAGGTTTTCGTTCTCGAATAGACGACGTCAAATCTGTTATCTCTCGCTACAACCCCGCATGTGTGGCTCTCCAGGAAACATTCCTGAAGTCCACTGTTTGCACCAAACTGCGTGGGTTTCAATGCTTCAGAAAGGATAATGGTGGTGATACGTCTGTATCTGGAGGAGTTTGCATATTCACATCAAACTCATATGCAAGTAGAGCACATCAAATAAGAACTACATTACAAGCTGTAGCAGTGAAAATTCACGTAACCTGTCTGATCACTGTTTGCAGCCTGTATTTACCACCACATGACGTCGTAAATTCAGAGGAACTAGATGATTTAATTGACCAACTCCCAGCTCCATTTCTGCTTCTAGGTGATTTTAATGGTCATAATACTCTGTGGGGTAGTGAAGATACAAATTCTCGCGGTCGTCAGATAGAGCAGATCATATCTGACAATTGCCTCTGTCTGCTGAATACCGACGAGAAAACTTATTTTCACGAACCTACACGGACATTTCACTCTCTGGACTTAGCTATATGTTCTCCATCACTCCTGCCATTGCTGAATTTTGCTGTTGGAAATGAGCTCTATAATAGTGATCATTTCCCTCTAATCGGGACTCAGGCTGGAAGTAATAGTGTGCGTCACAAACCACCTAATTATGTGTACAGTCGAGCCGATTGGACACTTTTCACGCAATTGGCTGTGATCAGTGAGACAAGAGTTAAGACAAATATGATAGATGATGCCGTTAAATATGTCACCGACACAATAATCTGAGCTGCGGATGTTGCTATCCCTAAAAATTCCATCATTCCACATAAACACTGGAAACCTTGGTGTAATGAAACATGCCAACTCTCTTATAAGAAACAAAGGAAGCAATGGAATATATTTCGAAGATACCCTACTACGGAGAATCTGGTTGCATTTAAAAAAGCCAAAGCTCAAGCTCGAAGAGTTAGACGACAGAGTCAAAGAGAATCTTGGATTCGCTATGTGTCGTCAATCAATTCATCGAGAACAAGCAAACAATTATGGAGGAAAGTTAAAGCAGCCAATGGTATTTATCAGGATTATTCCATTCCTGTATTAAAAACCGGAGCTGCAATACACTCCTCAGCGGTAGATATTGCTAATGTCATCGGTGAAACCTTTGCTAGTGTTTCCAGCTCTGATTCATATAGTCCTACTTTTCTAAGGATTAAAGGAATCACTGAGCGGACACCTCTAAGCTTTCATGATCGACATAATCTACCCTATAATTGTGATTTTGAACTGTCAGAATTGATGACAGCTTTATCTAAAGCAAACGACACCAGCCCAGGACCAGATGGAATTTCGTATCAAATGCTCCATCACTTAAATCATGATTCTATATTAAACATACTTTCATTGTTTAATAGAATCTGGACTGAGCATGCCTATCCTACATCATGGAGAGAAGCGATAGTGATTCCAATATTAAAACCTGGCAAAGATTCAACTGACCCTCTGAGTTATCGTCCAATAGCTCTCACGAGTTGCTTGTGAAAAACCTTTGAACGTATGATCAATGCTAGACTCATTTACAACTTAGAGAAGAATAATTGCATACCTCTTCAACAAAACGGATTTCGAAGTGGACGATCCACTATTGATAATATAGTAGATCTGGAATCCCAAATTCGAAATACTTTCGTGAGGAGAAACCATCTTGTTACAATTTTCTTCGATATTGAGAAAGCATACGATCGTACATGGCGTTCTCCGTAATATGCATAATCTTGGATTTAAGGGTAATCTTCCAATATTTATACAGAATTTTCTAGCTACTAGGTTATTTAAAGTACGTATTGGAAGTACAGTTTCCAATACTTTTACTGAAACTGAGTGTGTCCCTCAAGATAGCGTTTTAAGCGTAACCCTTTTTAACCTTTTCATCAATAACATACTTCATCAGTTACCATCTTCAGTTCATAGGAATTTATATGTTGATGACTTACAAATTTCATATCAGGGTTCAAACATGATTATAATTGAGAGACAATTGCAAACAGCTGTAGACAATCTAAGTACTTGGTGTGAACGAAATGGTCTTAGTATATCTCCTAGTAAGAGTCACTGTGTCCATTTCTGTAGGAAAACTAGTCTTCATCCCGATCCTGTGCTTCACATAAGCAATAGACCTATTCCTGTGGTCAACGAGATAAAATTCCTCGGGGTAATTTTCGATAAGAAGTTAACTTTCCTTCCAATACTTTATATCTGCGGAAGAAGTGCGAGCAATTGCTCAAAATCCTCAAGGTGTTGTCTAATACATTTTGGGGTGCAGATCGCACTTCATTGCTCCGAATTTATCAATCAATCATTTTATCTCGTATTGACTATGGTTGTGTTGCTTATGGATCGGCTAGATCTTCCATTTTACGTAGATTGGATACCGTCCACCACTCTGCTTTAAGGATTTGCTGTGGAGCATTTCGTACATCACCCGTCCAGAGTCTATATGTAATCTGCCAACAATTACCATTAGACCTGCGGCAGATACAGCTGTCTCTTAATTATTATTCTAAAATCATATCCACTCTTCATCATCATCTGCGCTTAAGAGATTATATAATGCTAGACCATCAAGCATTCCACCTTTTCTCTGTCGTATTAAATCTATTATTTTGCTTTCTGACCTATGTGATGTCCGAATCGAGTCTACCGACCTTTACGCACATTCACCTTGGTATAATCCACACATTATTGTGTTAAATCCCTTTGGTAAAAATAAAAAATCAGACACAAGTACTTCTATTCTTCAACAGCTTTATTCATTCCATCGCTGTCAGTATACTATGTACACTCCGGTATTTACGGATGGATCCAAGTGTCCAGGATCAGTTGGTTGTGGAGTTTATCTTGATGATACTTCCTACAGTTATAGCCTTCACAAATCCTGCTCCATCTTCACTGCTGAGGCTACGGCTATATACTGAGCACTTCAGTTGGTAACAACTAAAAATGAACGTAAATTCTGTGTGTACACTGACAGTATGAGTGTATTAGAAGCTTTGAGGAATAACAACTATAACTGCCATCCAGTTGTATCTAAGATATTCAAATTAATTGATTCTGTTACTAAAAAGGGATTTGAGATACTGTTTTGTTGGATTCCAAGCCACATAGGATTAGATGGCAATGAGAAAGCTGATGCTGTCGCTAAATCTGCAACTACTTCCATTTTGCCTTCAATACCATCAATGGACATGAGAAAAGGATTCAAACATTTCATATATTCTCTTTGGCAGAAATCCTGGAACCTGCAAGTTAGCAACAAACTCCATTCCATATTTTCACACATCATTCCATTATCTGTTTTATCTCCACGAAGCGCAGATGTCAGACTGACTCGCCTTCGAATTGGTCACACGCGTTTCACCCACAAGCATTTGATCTTAAGCGATCTCCAACCATGGTGTGAAAAGTGTGATGAGCCATTCACAGTATATCATATTTTAATTGTGTGCCCAGATTTTAACCATCAGCGTTTTAGATATTTTAACGGTAACATTTTAACATTAGAAGATCTGCTTGGGGAACCACCCCATCGCAATTTATTTGCGTTTTTAAAAGACATAGGATTTATGAATTTTATCTGATTTAGAAATATTTTATTTAAATACAAGTTTTTAATTTTATACATGTGTATATTGTATGTTTACAGATATTTAATATACATTTTAACTATATTTCTATTTTATACCTTTAATATACATTTTAATTATATTTCTATTTTATACTTTTAATGTACATTTTAACTATATTACTATTTTATACTTTTAATGGGTTTAAAAAACTGGTGTATAATATCTTGTGATTGGCGCAGCTTGTCCTTATCTGGACCTTGCGCCATAAAACCCAACCAACCTCATTGTCAAGCATCAGTTGAACATGAGTTTTCTGTGAACAAATTTGACAGTAGGATATGTAAATCAATCAATTGTAACTAAGTGCATCATTGTGATGATCATGTCTGAAACAGGAGGTGTCAACAGTATAATAATTAGCAATGACCTATCCTAGTTTGCTCTTGGTATCAGGCAAAAGTATATTTAAATGAATTAAAACAGCAAAAAAAGCAGCCAATTACAGAAGAAAAGTAAATAGCACTTTTTACTTTTTTAACTGATAGAGATATTGTTGAACTGAAAATCAAAATGTTGATTGGAAGATGATGTGTATGAACTTGAAATCTTGTGAAATCTGTAATATTAATTGAAATATCTAGAATAGGAATTGTTGAAGCTGAAAAATTTAAAATAACATTAACTATAAACAAACATAAGTACAGTGGTGCTTCAGAGACGTCTTAGTTATAACTCAGTATTAATAAGTTAAAAGCAAAAGCTTAGGGGTGCAAAGTTAGCATTTTCTAATAGCAATATTATGTTTGCATGAATAACCAAGAAATGTGAGAATCTGTTGGATGATCAAAGAAATAGAAAAAATCCATAATTTGAATGTGAAATTGTATAGTTTTAAAACAGTTTTGAAAACAAGAAAAATTCAGAATTGCTTTTAAATAATAATTGAGAAAAGAACTGCATCCTGGAAACTTGTATCTAATAGCTATGTTTATTTTGCTTTTGAATACATATATTTATTAAAAAAAAGTTTGTTATACACATCTTCAAATACTCAATAAATTAATAGATAGGAATCTGTTGAAGATGTTTAAAATCTCTAAAATTACTCATTGTTTTATGAAACGTATAATCCAGTAATATAAAAAATATTATTAAATAAAGTTGTTTCTGTTATAACTGTAAATTTATCAAAGGCTTTTGAAGAAATCATTAAACTAAGTTAAATAGCTAAATAAAAATTTAATAAAAATATTCTATATAATTTTTGCAGTAATTCATTATTATTGACAAATATGATTGAAAGATGATGAAAATATATAATTATCCAATATTAAGCAATTTTTAAAATAAAATAAAAATAATTTAACATGAATGGCCAATACTTATTGACAATTTTTAATTTGATTCCTGGAAAACTCCTGGAATTTGCTATACACATCTTGGAAATCTGCAGAAACTCTGAATATTATAATGATCTGTTGTCATTAAATTTTTGTAAAGAAAATTTTAATTGGTAATTTCTCTAAAAAAAAATGTATTATTTATTGAATGTAGAGAATTGTCTCGTAGAACAATGTATAAAATATCTATTTTATAAATTTTATCCAAAAAATGAATGTTTTATATTTGTTAAGATTTATTTAATACTAATCTTTACAATTCACATTTACTCGAAAAGAATTGAAAGTAAAAACATATAGATTGTGGTACTTTATGAATATTTTTGATTTGCATGAAGTTATGTAATTTATTCTTAAAAGATATTATAATGTATGGTAGCCTAATTTTTTTTTAAAAAAAACTTTTTATTTTTAAAACATTTTATGTGTTGTAAAATGTATTTATTTAAATTGTTTTTTATCTTATTTGTTTTGAATTTATTAAGCATTGAATTTTTATTAAACATATTTCATTACAGCCGAGGAAAAGGTCTAACAGGAAACTTAGTACAGGTAAGTGTTAATTTGCAATCTGTTATCAGTATTTGTATTTTAGTTTTCCCCTCTTATTAACATGATTTTTTTTAATTTCTTATTTAGCTGCTCAAATTGCTCAAACTAAACAAGGCTGTATCAATATTGAAACACCAGATTCTATCCTTGTAAATACTAATTTAAGGGTAAATGTTGGTATTAAATTTAATTTGGAATAAAACTTCTAGTTTCTCAAAACTGTTATTTAATTTTCTTATATTTCTAGGCTCTTCTGAATAAGCATACATTTGCCTCTTTGCCTCCTGTATATCAGTACAGGTTGGTTCATCTACTACCTCAAGCAGATAGGATAATTGGTACAGATTATTCAGTAAGACTTTGTGCGACAGCTTTGAGCAATGAATTTTTTGCTCGAGCTTGTCAAGAGTGGAAAAGGAGGCTGCAAGAAGGTGAATTTACACCAGAAAACCAGATGAAGTTAAAGGGAGAAGCAGAAAGGGATCATAGCAAATTAGATCCATGGAAGGTAATGATCAAATCTTCTGAAACTAATTTAATACATACTTGACATGAAATTTTCACTAAAGTGAAAAATATTACTGAAGGAAGTGTCTGCTGTACAACATGGAAACTGCGATAAATGTCTGTTGTAGTTAAAAGCATACAGAAGTCGCATGCCATCCATTCTGTACTATATTATTCTTTGATTGTTGTTGAGCTGTTGCTGAGTATTTTAGTCCTTGCTTGTGATTATTTTAGTCCTTGCTTTTTGCTTGTGATTGTTGAGCTGTTGCTGAGTATTTTAGTCCTCAATTCAGCAATTCCCGGGGTCAATTTCTATCTCAGTGGTGAATGTTCATGAAGCGTGGCAAATATTAATTGAATTTACAGGGCTCGAAGTTGTCCTGATATTCCTGAAATTATTAATTTTTTTAAAAAATGTCCTGAAATGTCCTTATTTTTCAAAATAAATCCTGGAATTCCTTAATTTTTTATTACATTTCTTTGAAAGTTTAATTTTAATTAATAATTTTATATTTTTCAGTAGTAAATTTTTCTTCCAGAAGAATATATTTTTTCTTTCCACTGCTAAGTTCAACAAGGAAGAGATTTTTTCCTCTTTTTTTTTTCTCTTTCAAACCAAAAATAGGGTTACCAAACATTCGTCTCTGCCTCGTATTCAGCCATGGTCATGAATGTCTGGTGTGAAAAAATTCAGGTTTGGGTTTACCATTAAGTTCAATTTTCTGCTTTTACAGGTAAAAGATTCTATTTTTAGTAGTGCACAACTCTTTGCAATGATAGTGAAATTGTTAGAATTATTCGCCTACATTTATTCGCATGCATAGAATATTTATCGTGCCATTTTGAACGATTTTGATGGAGGACTTAAAGAACGTTTATTAGCAAGTTTAGAATTTATTTTTTGAAAACAATTAATTTTCTTTTAAAAACTCTAAGGAAAATGAAATTTTCCAATAAATGGTTGGAACTGCAAGATGGGAATAAATGTCTAATTAAGACATGGTTCAGAAGCGTTGTTGATGTACATTCTGCTGAGTGCTTTGTGTGAAAAAGCAAATTCAGTGTTTCAAATATGGATTTTAGACAAGTACTTGCTCATGCAGATGGATTAAAACACAAAAAAGCTGTGAACTGTTACAAGAATCAAACACTTTTTACTATCAACTTCATCTAAAGCCTCGACATCGACTGTAGTAGTAATGAGCGTAACTTGAACTGAATGAGGAGTAGTGAATAACAAATCATGGATTCTCAAAATGACATCAGAGAAAATCATTAAAGCTGAAACCATTTTAGTTTTGTTGGCAATAAAAAATAGTTATTCTTTTTCATCTTTGAATGATTTAGCTAACATTTACAGAAAATTTTTTGTTGACTCCTGCAATACAAAATACCTCAAATTATTTGACAAAAAAGTCAGATATTTGATTAGTTTTGGACTAGCTCCATATTTCAAAACTCTTTTGCTTTGGGATATCAGCACTTCATATTTTGCTTTATTTTTAGATGAAGCTAATACAAAACAAATAAAGAAATTGTTGGATATGTACATCTCATATTGGTCTGATAATCAAGGAAAAAATGTCATTTGTTACCTCGAATCATTTTTTAAAACATGCTGAAACCAATAAAATTGTAAAAATTTTATTATATTTTATTGAAATAATGGTTTGAATTTTTGAAAAATTAATACAGTTGTCAATGGATGGATCAAGAGTTAATTTAGCTGTTGTAAAGCAAAAAAAAATAGTGAACTGAGTAAGCAAAGTTTACCATTACTAATTGATTCGGGTATGTTGCTTACACATAATCCATTGAGCAGTATGTAAGGATATTGATAAAATTTATTGTAAAATTGATGGATTTGCTGTGGATATTATATTCAGAAATCTCATGCAGAATATGATCATATATGAAAAAATCAAAAGATGCAACACAATCAGAGAAGAAAAGAAAGGATGAGGAAGACTTAGAAGCTACTAGTGAAAAAAATGTAAACAATTGCACCAATTAGAAAATAATGAACTTGCGAAAGAAAAGAAAAAAAATCAGTGTGCAGCTCAAAAACTTTTGGATGATGTAACCAAAAAAATAGCATGTGCTATTAGTGATGATAATATGAGTGATGTGAAAGTTGGACAAATAATGTCTTCTGCCAATGCCGAGATTGCATCTGTGAATGATAAGTTGGAAAAGTGCAGTATTAAATTATCAGAATTAAATGCTAATGCATCCAGTTCAAAATGAACATTATTCAATTATATATAAATTTACTGTAATTTAGAGCATTTATCATGTAACTTATTAATTTTAAGAAAATGTTTAGTATAAAAAATATAAATTTCTGTATCATTTTTTATATTGTTGTATTAAAAATTAAAAACTTAGATTTTATTAAATAGTGCATTTCTTACTAAAATGTGTTACATTCATAAAACAGAAATTAATATGTAAAAGTAACATTGGTTTTGTTTAATTATTGAAAAATGTCCTGATATTTATTGAAAATACTGTCCAGAAAAAAAAATTTCAATACTCCTACCCCTAAATTTATCATTTTATAGAAAAAGTGCTTTAAATGAAAAACAAACTTGTTAATTGCATATATTCTTGAAAGACTTTATTCCCATTTTCACTGCTTATATGAACAAATGTTTCTATAAGTTAAATGCTGCAATAAAAATTGTTTCATTGATCCCTACTTTATATTTTATTTCATTTTTTATAGGAAATCAGAAACCAACTTTCATTTATGTTAATTATTTCCATAAAAATGAATACACGTCTATTGCAAAATTTTGTTTGTGCAATATCAAATGTATCAAAAACAAAAAATTGCATCTGACAATACTTTTGTTTTTAATATATTGTGCCTTTAATGTATAAATTTTATTATGTATTTTTTCATATTATGTGGATGTTTACTTAGATCTACCTTGTGCTTCCATTCTTACTTATAATAAATATTTTTAGCTATTCTTGTCTTTTTACATATGTGTATACACAAATATTTAATTTGTGAATTATTATAAAAATGTACCCTTATTTATATTTTACAATTAAACATTTATTATGTGTAAAGATACACATAATATTTTCATTTACATTGAGTTGTTAAAAATAAGTTTGTTTATATTTAATCACTTCTCATTACATACCAAAATTATCTTGTTACCATTATTTATGCAAAAATGATTGTTTTAATAGCTTTAAAATGAAGTAATTTAGTGATAAAAAATGCAATTTTTAAATATAATATTTTAAGTGTAAACTTTCTTTTTCTCATTTTAGATACACAATTTTGAACCAGTTTGGGGGCACACGTAAGTATTTTATTTCATGGTATATTGATTAGAATAAATATATATCTTATAAAATGTCACAAAGTAAGACAAAGACTATTTGTTAGGTTTGTAGTAATATATCACACAAATATAATTTACTGATTTTTTGTATGTCTTTAATAATTACATTTGAAAAATAAACATAATTTGATTAAATTTTATTGTTTTGCTGGGATTTTTATAGTTGATAAAAGTTTATTCTCAATGGATTGTGATTTATGCAGGGTGATTTTTCTAATATCTGCTGAGTGAAAAATATGAAACATATAAGAGCATAATTAGATATATTACTATATTTCAAGCACCTTTGCAGTAAAAACTTAGTATGCTGCTTAGAAAATATATTACTTTATTTTCATTTAGTTACTAAAATTGGTGGGTGAATTTTTAAGTGTCTCATAATTTATTTTGTTTTAAAATAAATTTTATTTTACAGGTCAACTCCAGAAATCACTGAACAGACTAAGCAATCATTTCTAATTAATTCACAACTGAAATCATCTTTGAATTCCCAGAACAAGCATGTGCCAACCATTAAAATAAAACCTGTGATGAGAAAAAGTAGATTGAGTAGTGGGTTGTCAAAACACAGACATATGCTGGATCAAGATGTGAGTGATAAGTTATCATGTACTAATAAATAATATTTTTAGCTGTGTACTATTAAGTCTTCTTAAAAGTATCACATGACCTTAACTGAAAAATTCAAACTATATTATAAAATACAAACTATTCATTATTGAATATACAAATTCGAATGAAAATACCTTATTTCTTATTTAGGAAATAGATAATATCATGATATACACACAAATATTTATTTTTATTTAAAAAAATTCTGTTATTTTGTATTGTTTTGGATTTATTTGTATAATTTTTATAAAAACTTTCACTTTTTGAAAAGCTGTTTAGAAAGTTGTCAGTATTGTCTCCTGTTTCTAATAGTCTCCTAATTGCCTTACTCTTTAGAAACATTTTTTGTGATTTTTGTTAAATAACTACTGTCAATAATTTAGAAATTTAAACGAAATTTATGTGTAACAATTAAAAGTTTTTTTAAAAAATTAAACAGAAATTTAGTTCTATGTACCTTACGATGGATAATTTCATTAATTTGTATCCAATTTGCTAGAAAAGCTTAGTTTTAAAAGTAGATTCTACTGTTTGAAATGTGTTTATACTAGTTTAAGAAAAAATAAATTTAGAAGCTACCTTTTAACTTTTTTAAACATTAACAAGTTTGTTAGAGTAACATTGTCAATAATTATTTTGATCTTCAGTCATCACATTTATTTCATTTATTATGAATTGTTATATTTAGTTGTTATGAAATTTATAAAATACAAATAGTAATTTTCTTCAGAAATAAATTAGTTTATTCATAAAGTAATTAAAAATGTATGGGAAATTTATAAAAAGATTTTATTTTCATGAGTTCGAAATATCTTTTTTAAATTAAAAATTCAATGAATTATCAGACTTCTCCAGACAACAACATTAAAGTCAAAATCAGTACCAAATTCTATAAATAAAAGAAAAACACCTATAAATTAAAATTCTCAAAGTAGAGCTCAAATCGACCCACCATATCTATACATAAAGCCTTGTCCCTGAAGGCTGATGCTGTTTATCTACACCTGTTGGACGAAGACTTATCTCTCTAGGAGATGGCAGATGACATGCCCACCTTCAAGCTCTGGGAAAGGAGCTTTTCAAACTGAACAGTAACTTCCTTTGTTTCTTGGAACTGCCATGATTTGCATTCTTATCAAGATGACATCAAGTCTATAATTTCAGCCTACTACCCTGTACGTGTTGCACTTCAGGACACATTCCTGAAGTTCAGCAGTAACTTTTCCATGTGATGGTTTAAAAGTTTCAGAAAAGACTGGTGACAATGGAACAGCGTCTGGAGTTGTTTGTATATTAGCATCCAATAACTATCCCAGCACTGCCCAACCTTTAAATACTACACTACAGGTTGTAGCTGTAGAAATTCTTACAGTATACTTGTTGACAGTCTGTAGTTTGTATCTGCCACCACATGTTGTCATCCACCAAGAGGAACTTGATGCATTAACATACTCTCCAACTGCTACGGAATTTCCGTGGTTACTATGGAAATAAACGATAAACTACGGAGCTACGGGACGTCGTGGAAAACCACGGATCGCGTTTTTGAAGTCCTTTTTTTCTCTTCTTCGCTACGCCATTTCCATTTTCCGCCGGTTACGTCCCTGATATGACGTCACTCGGAGAGTCACCCGCGACGTCACTGGTAACTAAAGGGCCATAGCTTACACTATCAAACTCCGCTAGGCGTCTACTAGAAAAAAATCTCGGGTACGGCGCACATGAATCGTGAAATATGGAGCGTTTCCTGAAGCAGGATGCCGCTTCTACAGATGATGAAAGAGCTTCTTCTGTTTCTAATAAAGGAAGGAAGAAATGTCAAACATTCCAAAAGGAATACGCTGAGAAATGGCCGTGTTTAGTTGCCGGAAAAGATGGTTATGCACGGTGCACCGTGTGCAATTCGGAGTTTTCTATTGCCCACGGGAGTAACGATGACTGCCGGCGACATGTTACAGGCCCAAAACATATAGGATTGGTCAAAGCCCAGCTGAAACAGCAGCCAGTGAGTAGTTTTTTCCCCTCGCAGCATGAAGAGACTGACGTTATTAATACAGAAGCTCTCTTCGTGAGATTCATGGTTGAACACAACATACCTTTAGCTGCGTCTGATCATGCTGCCGCTTTGTTCCGCTGAATGTTCCCGGATTCTGCTATTGCCAAGAAATTCAGTTGTGGTCACACTAAAACCCATGCTATAGATGTTGTGACAGCTGATTCTTACAAACAGCAAACTGTAACAAAACTTCAATCACAGGTGTTCTCTTTGTCCACGGACGGAAGCAATGACATCGAGGATAAAAAAACTTTATCCGTTAGTTGTAAATTTCTATGATGATGAAAAAGGACGTTGTGACATCTCTTTTTTCATTGTTAGAGACTTCCAATAACACTGGAGAAGGAATTTTTAACCTCCTTGATTCAGAATTCCAGAAGTGTGGAATTCCATGGAAGAATTGCATAGCATTTGGGGCTGACAATGCCAACACCATGTCTGGCTGTAATAAAGGTGTTCTGGGATTCCTAAAAAAGCAACAGCCAGATATGAAGTTTATAGGTTGCCCCTGTCACCTTATCCACTTGTCAGCCCAAAAGGCGACAAAATCTCTACCAGTTGATGTGGAGAATATCCTTATCAAAGTGTTTTTCTACTTAGAGAGAAGTTCTAAATGAAAAGCAGAATTGGTCAATGTTTAAAAACTGTTTGAAGTTAAAATTCACAAGATATTGAAGCACGTGAGCACTCGTTGGTTCTAAACGTTCTAAAGTTCTAAACGAAAAGCAGAATTGGTCAATGTTTAAAAACTGTTTGAAGTTAAAATTCACAAGATATTGAAGCACGTGAGCACTCGTTGGCTGTCTATAGAAAATGCACTTGAGAGGCTCCTTGAGCAATGGGACCCACTGACTGAGTTTTTTTCTCACCAAAGTGACAAAGAAGGCCATATGATATATGAATTCTTAAAGTCACAGAAAATTAAGCTATACTGTGTGTATGTGAAAGCCATGCTGCCTTTGTTCAACAAAGTTAATGTTGCTCTGCAAAAAGAACAGCCATGTGTGCATACCTTGCATGATGACTTAATGAAATTGTTTTATGAACTTCTTGTTCGTTTTGTTGCACCTGCTGCCATTGCAAAATCTGATGCTCTTCTAGTTATCCAGTTTAAAAAAAAAGAAGAATCAAAAATCAGATGACTTTCTTATCATAGGACCATCTGCCAGGGCCCTGTTGAATGAACTTACTAATGATGAAAAAGAAGAGTTTTTTTTGGCAGTCAGAAATTTTATGTTACTGCCTGTGAGTATATGGTGAGGAAGTTTCCTCTTGATGATGATTTTTTGAAGAATGCATCAGTGGCCAACATTTCCAAAAGGCAAACCTCTGATTATAAATCAGTTATTTTCTTCACCTCCCTGTTTAACTTGATTGAGGAGGACAAAGAAAAACTCGAACTTGAATTTGCCTACTTCCAGGCAGATTGTTTAACACCAGAAATTTTGGCAGCTGAAAGGGCTGATGAAACTTGGCATCAAATTTCTATGCTAAAGCACAGCAATGGAAATCCAAAGTACTCAGCATTGCCAAAATTGATGCTATCCGTTCTTTCGGTGTCTCACAGTAATGCAGGCACTGAACGGATATTCAGCATGGTCAGAAAGATCAAAACTGAAACTAGATCTGGTATGAACACTAAAACTTTGGAAGCTTTGCTAATTACCAAAATAAGCTCAGGAAACTGCTATGAAGCAAAACTTAACAAGGATGAATTAAAAAAGGCCAAAAGTGCATGCTATTCTTTGCAAAAAAAAGTGTGAAAATTATAAATAAAATGTTTTTCTTTTAAAAACACCAAAATTTTGAGAGTTATTTTTTTATCAAGCTTTCTTTCTTTACATTATATATTATATCCATAAAAAGAAGGTAAGTTCTTTTGAAAATTATTTTTGAAAATTTGTCGGTACTAAGGTGTATGGATAATATAAGCAGTGCTACTGATGGGTAGGTTACCAATGTTGGAGGGTATGCATTAATAGATCAGCTGCCAACACTTCTTCTGCTGTTGGGTGACTTAAACGGTCATAATTCTTTGCAAAGAAGTGATGATACTAATTCTCGCAGTCGGCAGATAGAGCAGTTTTTTTTTCAGACAACAGTCTCTGTCTGCTTAATATTGACGAAAAGACATATTTTCATGTAAGCATGAGAACATTTCTTTCTCTCCATCTGGTCATTAGTTCTCCCCCTCTTCTGCCTTTGTTAAATTTAAGTGTAGGAAATGATCTGCATAACAGCGATCATTTTCCTCTTGTCATCTTCCAGACTAAAAGTAGTAGTGTAACAACAGCTACCTATTTACCTGTACTGTCGGACAGATTGGACATTATTTACACACAATTGGCAGTTGTAGATGATAGAATGGTTTCGATCAAAGATATTGATATTGCCGTTTGTATAGTCACCAAAACAATTATAAATGCAGCTGATGCTTCCATACCTAAGAGTTCCACTATACCACATAGGTGTTGCAAACCTTGGTGGAATGATTAATGTAAAAACACCTGTAAGAATAGGATATGGACTGAAAACAAATTTCAGGGCTCGGAATTGTCCTGAAATTCCTTATTTTTTAAAAATCTTCCTGAAGTGTCCTTATTCTTCCAAATGAATCCTGGAATTCCTTAATTTTTTATTACATTCCTTTGAAAGTTTAATTTTAATTCATAATTTTATATATTTGCAGTTGTTAATTTTTCTTCTATTGGAATATATCTTTTTTTTCCACTGCTCTGTTCAACAAGGAAGAGATTTTTTCCCCTTTTTTGTTCTCTTTCAAACCAGAAATAGGGTTGTCATACATTCGTCTCCGCCTCGTTTTCAGCCATTACTCACAAATATGACATCAAAAAAATTTAGGTTTGGGTTTACCATTAAATTCTATTTTCTGCCTTTACAGACAAAGATTCTGGTTTTAGTAGTGCACAACTATTTACAATGATGGCGAAATTGTGACAATTATTCATCTACCTTTATACACATGCGTGAAGTGCTTATTGCTCTATTTTGAAAGATTTTGATGGGTGTTTTGAAGAAAGTTTATTAGCAAGCTCAGAATTTTATTTTTTGAAAACAATTAATTTTCTTTTAAAAATGCCAAGGAAAACGAAATTTTCCAACAAATGGTTGGAACTGCAAAGCTGTGAACTGTTACAAGAATCAAACACTATTTACTATCAAGTCATCAACTTCATCTGAATCCTCAAGACATCAACTGTAGTAGTGAATAACAAATCATGGCTTCGCAAAACGATATCACAGAAAACCATGAAAGTTGAAACCATTTTAGTTTTGGTGGCAATAAAAAATAAATCTTTTTCATCTTTGAATGATTTAGCTAACATTTACGGAGAAATTTGTGATGATTCCTCCATAGCAAAAAGTCTCAAATTATCTGATAAAAAAGTCAGGTATATGATTAATTTTGGATTAGGTCTGTATTTCAAAACACTTTTGATTCGGGATATCGGCACTTCATATTTTGTTTTACTTTTCGATGAAACTACTACAAAACAAATAAAGAAACAGTTGGATATTTAGATCTCATACTGGTCTGATAAACAAGGTAAAAATGTCATTTGTTACCTCGAATCACATTTTTCGGGCATGCTAAAGCCAATAAAATCGTAAAAATTTTATTAAGTTTTATTCAAAATAATGGTTTAAATTTAGAAAAATTAATGCAGTTGTCAATGGTTGGACCAAGAGTTAATTTAGTTGTTTTAAAGCAAATAAATAGTGAACTGAGTAAGTAAAGTTTACCAGTACTAATTGATTTGGGTACATGTTGCTTATACATAATCCATGAAGCACTACGTTAGGGTATTGATAAAATTGTAATATTGATGGATTTGTTATGGATATTCATCAATTTTTCAAACTATCTCCTGCAGGAAGGGAAGATTATCATTCCTTACATTTAGAATTACTGGAAGAAACTTTAGCTAGACATAGTTTCCTTCGTCATGTTGAGAACCGTTGGTTAACTTTGGGCTCAGTTTGTGAGAGAATTGTTGAACAATATGATGTTCTAAAGGAATACTTTATTGTTAAATTACCTAAAAAGTTGAAACCCCATGTTTCTGATAGACATCTTCGGATTATAAGATATTTGAAAGACCCTAAGACTCTGGCATATCTGCATGTTGTTTCATTTTTTGTAAAACTTTTGAACCATATTTACTTATAATGCAAAAAGTCGAAAATTTAGTACATGTGATGTACAGTAAGTTAAATGAACTTATTCGCAGTATTATGTTTAAATTTTTAAACCCAGAAAAAAATCTGTGAAAAAAATGGAGTAAAGTTGCTACAAATTAATGTTGATTCAGGAAACAATTGGTTAAATTTAAACAAGATTGAAATAGGTAAAGGTGCAATAGCAGTACTGGAAGAGCTTACTGATAAAACAAAATTTCTACAAAGTGTCAGAAGCTGCTACATAGCAACTTCAAAGCATTTGCTTAAAAAACTTCCTATAATAATTCTTTACTCAATGATCTCCAGTGTTTGTCTCCTTATAATAGAAAAAAGGAAGAGTCTAGGAGTTCATTTAGCAGATTAATTCAACATATTCCTCATGTGAATAAAACTTCTTCAGATATTGATAAGATGAATGACGAGTGGATTCTTTACATGTGTGAAGATGTGACTTTGATTGTGAATGATAATGATTATAATCAAAATATCTGTAAATATAGGAATGCAGTTTTCCATATAAAAGATGCTGGCGGTTATATAAAATATCCTACTCTTTCTAGAGTGGTTAAAGCATGTCTGTGTCGTTATTGAATGTAAATTCCCAACCAGAAAGAAGTTTTTCAACTAACAATTCTGTTGTGACAAAGGAGAGAGCTTCTTTATCGGAATTAACGGTTCAAAAAGTTTACGGATTTGTCATGATGTTATTCGAATGCATGTCAATTCTGTTTACATCATTCCATATACCAAAGAAATGATGCATTATATTCAGAAATCTCATGCAGAATATGCATCATATATGGAGAAATCAAAAGATGTAACACAATTAGGTAAGAAAAGAAAGGATGAGGAAGAAGTAGATGCTACTTGTGAAAAAAAGTTTAAACAATCGCACCTATTAGAAAAAATTAATGAACTTGAGAAAGAAAAGAAAAATTTGCTTGATAATCAGTGTGTAGCTCAAAGATTTTTGGATGATGCAACTAAAAAAATAGCATGTGCTATCAGTGATGATAATATGAGTGATGTGAAAGTTGGACAAATGATGCTGTCTGCTGCTAATGGAGAGATTGCATCTGTGAATGATAAGTTAAAAAAGTGCAGTATTAAGTTATCAGAATTAAATGTTAATGAATCCAGTTCAAAATTAACATTATTCCATAATACATAAATTAACTGTTAATTTAAAGCATTCATATAACTTATTAATTTTCAAAAAATGTTCAGTATAGAAAGTTTGAATTTCTGTATCATTTTTCATATTGTTGTATTACAAATTAAAAAACTCAGAATTTATATAATAGTTTATTCCTTTCTAAAATGTGTTTTATGCATAAAACAGAAATTAATATGTAAAAGTAACATTGGTTTTGTTTAACTATTGAAAGATGTCTTGATATTTCTTGAAAATATTGTCCTGAAAAAAAAAATTCTGTACTTCTAGCCCTGCAAATTTCCATCACTTTGGAACGAAGCAATAGTGATTCCGATTCTTAAGGCTGAGAAGGATCCTTCTGTTCTTTCAAATTATCAACCAATAGCTCTGACGAGTTGCTTGTGTTAGACTCTCGAATGTATGGTCAATGTTCATCTTGTATATGCCTTAGAAATAAATAAATGTATGCATATCAATCAAAGTGGCTTCCGTGAAGGAAGATCCACTCTTAATGATATCAATTATTTGGAAACGTGGATATGGAATACTGTTGTGCGTCAATATCATCTGGTTTCTATTTTTTTTATATATATAGAAGGCGTACGACCGTTCGTGGCATTATGGAATTCTCCATAAGATGTATGATTTTGGCTTTCAGAGAAATTTGTTGATGTTTATACAAAACTTTCTACACTCCAGTGGTTATAAAGTTTGTACTGGTACTATTTTGTCCAATACTTTTAACATTTAACCAACCTGAAGGTGTTCCTGAGGAAAGTATTTTATGTGCCACTCTTTGTAATCTTTATATGTTGCATATTTCATCAGCTGTCATCTTCTGCGCTTGGTACCTTTTATGTTGACCTGCAAATATCCTGTGAAGGGTCAAATATGCATTTAATTCAGAGATAACTACAAACATCGATTAATAAATTGGCTACATGGTGTGCTTAGAAAGGCCATACATTATGTGCTAGTAAAAGCAAATGTGTCCATTTCTGAAGAGAGACTAGTCTCCACAATGATCCCTATATTCATATAAGCAACACATTTATAACAGTAGTCAATAAGGTAAAATTCCTTGGAGTGATTTTTTAAGGAAAATTAACCTTTCTTCCACATGTATTATACCTGCGATAAATGTGTGAGCGATTGCTCAATATCCACAAGGTGCTTTTAAATACATCTTGGGGTGCTGATCACACATCACTCTTCCAGGTATACCAATCACTCATTTTATCTTGTCTTGACTAAGGTTGTGTTGTTTATGGATCCGCTAGATCTTCTATTTTACAAAGACGACACTGTCCTTAACTGTTCTGAGAATGTTTAGGTGCATTACGCACATCACCTGTCCAGAATCTTTATGCAATATGCCAATAATTACCTTTGGACCTGCAATGTATATGCTGTTGTCTCTCAATTACTATTGTAAAGTTATGTTTTACCCTCACCATCTGTTATGTTCTTTTGCTCTTACTCTGCTTTGAAGAGTATATAGGATTCTAGATTATATAGGATCCCACCCTTCCTCACTCAAACAAAAAATCATTTATCCTTGTATGACCTATGTGATGTCCGTTTCATTAAAATGGGACATATTAACACATCCACCTTGATATGATCTACAGGTATTTATTATTAATCCATTTGCTGATTGTGGAAAATCAGTCACAACCTCTACAATTTTTGAGCAGCTCTATTATTCATATCGCTGTCAGTATTCTTAATACACGCCAATATTCATGGATGGTTCAAAAACAGCAGGACATGTTGGCTGGGGTATTTTTATGAACAATGTTGCATATAGTTACAGCCTTCCTACTCCATCTTTAAACAGCTGAATCTACTGCAATTTATAATGTTCTGTAGTTCGTAAATATTGTAAATTCTCATTCCTTTTGCATATATACTAATAGCTTGAGTGTATTGGAAGCGTTGGCAAATTCGAACATTCACTGTCATCTGGCTGTGTCAAGATTTTCCAAATATTGGATTCCCTTGCTGGCAAGGGTTAGGGTATCAAATTTTGTTTGATCCCAGGTCACATAGGTCTTGAGGGAAATGAAAAGGCAGATGCAGCTGTTAAAGTAGCATCAACTTCAATACGATCATCCATCCATCCTTCTTTCAGATGCGAGGAAATGTGTTAAAAATCTTGTTTATTCTCTCTTCCAGGAGTTTTGGAGCATGCAGGTCACCAACAAATTGTGTGCCATTTTTTCGTATCTCCATTTCGTTATCAGTTTTACCGCTATGAAGTGTGATGTTAGATTAACTCGCCTTTGTATCGGACACACACGTTTCACGCACAGACATTTGTTTCTAAGTGAACTAAATCTATGGTGTGAAATATGTGATGAACCATACACTGTTCATCATATTTTAAATTCATGTCATGATTTTAATCGGTAACATTTACTCTTTTTTAACACTGGTTTATTACTTTATTTTGATTTAATAAGGGATCCACCCAATAGAATTTTAAGGGCAATAGGTTTTTTTACATTTTATTTAATTTGTATTTTAAATTTTAAAATTATATATAATGTTTCCTTTTTTTATGTTTTAAAATTGGATTTTAAGGTGATATTTACGCAGATTTTTGTTTTTTAAATTTTTAATGTTGCTTTTATTTTTTTTTTTAATAAAAAAGTTTAAAAAAATATTATTAAAATCTTACTCTTGGCACAGCATGTTCATTTTTGGACATTGCGCCATAAAACTCAACCAATCAACCTAGTAAGCTGAATGTAATACCGCAATTAAAAAAAAATTTTGAAGCACAAAATTTAAGAATCACACATGTAAAATATATAAATGTGCTTTATTAACATGCCTCAAGAATTTCTTTGTTCAATCTTAAATACTTCACTAAAAATAAAATGAATAGCTTATTATAATTCAACCAAATCAATATTATATTTTATAGCCTTAACCTATAACTAGCATTATCAACATACAAGTGCTATGTATAAATATTAATTAGAAGTTTCATTACTTTGGAAGTTAAATTTATTAAAAAAAATTTAAGTTAGTTAAAAGTATTTTATTTTGTCTAATTTTATAAATTGTATTATAAATTCTTTAACACTTTTTCAGGTTATTTATTCTTTAAATATTTTAGAAATATAAGTATTTTTTGAAATGTCTTTGATTCTTGATTAGAATTGACTTCAGAGTATAGTATTCAGTATAAACATTGAATTTATTTAAGGGAACTGATTATTATTACAGGCAATAATTTACTTTATTTAATGCAAATAATTAACATGCATAAATTTTCAAAAAATAAAAGTTTTTTTTTTTATTTATTTATTTATGAAAAGTTTAACAATGTGTATATATTTCAGTCTCTGTCTCATTCTGATGAAAATCATCCCATTGAGAATTCAGTTTTATATCATGAAAATTTAGATGTGGACACAACAATTGCGGATGAATCAGAGACCCTTTATATCCCTCCCAGTAAAAAATTGAAATTGTCTGAAACAATATCTTCAAATTCATCTGAATCACAAGGTAAAAAGAAAAAATCTATTATATCAATGCATTTAAATTAGTGAAATGTGTGTAGCTAATATTTAATGTGGCAAAACTTATACTAATAATTTATTCCTAAAAATAAGAGTGAAATAAATTTTTTTATTTAATTTTTTTTAATCCTCTGTTTTAATTACTATGAATTCATGAAGGCTTTTCTATGAAATCTTTATATGTGCCAACTTTTCTTCAGAACTAGATATTGTCATATTTTTCACAATAGTTATTGAAATGAAACTATCTCTTTTGCACTGCTTTATATGACTTACAGATTACTTTGAATGAATTATCAGCCTACTTGATTCTGAAAGTTCATCAGAGAATAAAGAATAATTGTTTTGGTTTTGTTTATAATTTGTAGTAACTTTTTTTGTTCTTAATTATTTAATAAATTAAGTAGGCAATTACTTCTTCTTGTTAGTTATCATCTTAGAATATTCAGATTTTTTATGATTAATGATTGTTTTTACTTTTCATCAAATCAAGTTCGACCACACTTGTCAAGCACTAGCAAGTTCTAACATCATAATCTGCTAAAATGATATGAGAATTATGATAAAGTTGAGGATGAGTAAACTGTAGATCATATTAAGCATAGATTTTAATCTGATAGGGCTTTGAAATATCGTTAATGTTATTAAAACAAAATTTTGAACTTGCCAATTAGAAAAAAAAAAAGAATTAAAAAATGTCGTAAACATTTAGAGAATTGCATTTAATAATAATATCTTTAAGACTATGACTTATTATATTAAATATTTAACTGATATTTTCTTCAATATAATCGAAGTAAATGTGTGAATGTTAGAATTATAGTACTTTATTATTGTTATCAATAAAAAATTCTGAAGAAGATAAAATTAAACTTTTGCACAACTGAGGAATGCTTAGGAAATCTTTGATTCTAAAAACACTAATATTGTTAACCTGAGGTAGTTATAATATTTTAAATATTAATTTAGTTAATCTGAGGTAGTTATAAAATTTTAAATAATTTCTTAGAAGAGTACAAATAAATGAGTCTAAGCCTTGAGCAAAGTTCAATGTATGCAGATATTGAGTTCCCTTTCAAAGAAGCCACAAAACTGGATCCTAAGATGAGGGGATTTACAAAACAAGAAATCATGGATGCTCTTTAAAATGGTGGAAACCTTATTGTAATGACAACAGGAGAATATCTCAAGGCAGATCTTATGTCCAATGCAATTGTACATAAACTTTGGACCTTTATTCTTCAAAGGTAGCACAGAATGTTAAAAGTCCCAAAGAAAGGCTATTTATCTAACTAATAACTGAAAAAGAATTGGTTTGGTTTCTGTAACATCCAAAATCTCATTCTATTTTTAATTAATTTTTAATTTCTTTGATCTAAGAAAAGATCAAAGAAGCATTAAGAATTAAGTTGGTTGTCATGAAGAATGAGGAACTCTAAACCAAACTTTTACTCTCAGAAATATCATTCATTAAAGTATTAAACTATAGTATTTACTTAAATTTCATATATTTTGCGAAGTTGTTTGATAATGTAAACCAATAGGGTTTTTTAAAAAAATTAATTTATTGATTCATTGCAAAGGTAATGTCTATCATTCTGAAATTATATAAAGGAAACAATGGCAAGTCATCATAAAGAAGTACTATTGACAGTTAAAGTGGTTGTAAGCAGAGATATAGGAACCTTGTTTAATGTTTTCAATAACGAATTATGAGAGTAGCATTAAAGAACCAAAAACTGGGAATCAGATGGCCATTAGTTACTATCTGAAAGATTTTAACTACCCTGCAACATTGTGTTGATTCCTCTAGACTTGAAGACATCCAAAAACCAAGACTCAAAATGCCAGAAAAATAGGATTCAAATGAGAAGAAAGCGAAAATTGCGGAAATCTTAACTCAAATGCAATTTATGTAAATTGCAAAAAGGTAAAGGAGTTAAACTCTTTTAATTACTTAGATTCAATTCTCTTTTCTGAAGGCACTGCAGGCAATGACATAACATTACAAATAAATAAAACATGCTTTTGGGACTTTGCATTAAGTTTGGAGAAAAAAATCATACAAAACAGGTTAAAAGTTAAATTTTATAATGCAACAGTAAAATCTGAATCTTTAAAAAAGACAATGAATATTGAAAACTTACCAAACAAGAAAATATAATTGATGCTTTCCAAACAAAAGGCTTCAGTAAGAAATTTATTGGCCTTCCAAAGTCACCAACAACAATTTATATTAAAAATTAAAATGCTTTCCTATTATAAATAAAAAATATATCAGTAAATGAATAGGACATGTCTTCAGATTGAAATCAGCTGATTCCTCAAGAATATTGCTTATAAGGCAATCGGATAGATGTAAGAAGAGGCAATGGAAGAAACTCATGACTATATGTATCACAAATTTAACTGTGTACAAGGCAAGGCATAGAATTCAAGAATGTATGTAAACAAGTTTAAATAACAATTATTCATGTAAAACCTTGTATTATGTCACTTTTTTTTTAAATTGTACCAAATATTAAAAATTGGCTTCATTTTATTTTTATTTTTTTTTTTTTTTAAGTAAATAGGAAATTTATGCTGTAATATATTAAATAAAATTGTTAAAGTTCTTTGACTTATTAATGTCATACTTAATCTAGGGCTGCTTCGCTGGCCCATCCAAAATTGTTTCTTTCAATTAGTATCATACCTAAAAGTTATTTTAGGTCAGCCTTTCTTCCTTTATCCGTCAAGTACCCTTGTAATCAATATTTTTGTACAATCAGTCAGTTTCATTCCTAGGACATGTCACATCCATTATCAATGTCTCTTTTTTATAGTCATTTGTAATAAGATAGCATTTTTATTTTTCATATAAACCATTGGTTATTTTGGCGGCCAACACATTTGCAGAATTCTTCTAAAACGTTTTCTTTGAAAGGCATTATTTTATTTTCCTGTAATTTGGTTAATTTCCTACATACATCACCATGTAAAAGTAAATTTTACTGTTGCATTGTTGATTTCCATTTTTCCATACATTTTATACTTATTTTTCTATTTTTTGCTCTCCATACTTTGTGTTCAATTCTTAGCATTTCTAATTCTTACCATTCAGAATTACTTTTTATGTTTTTAAAATAATAATTGGAAGAAAGTTTTTGCGAATTATTATATTCCTGTAATATTTAGTATGAAGTAATAGAATTTATTGTTGCTGTATTATTTTAATGTATTTAATAATTTTGTTAAATCTTTCAGAATCGTCAGAAGAATTTGCTCATGCAGTTGCCCAAGAAGCATCCCCCTGTCCATCATCTGTTACATCCACTACCTCACCATCTCATTCTGTGAAGGATGGTGACATTTGTAAATCGGTTAGTAATTTTTTTCTGTTGATTTCATGTTGGTTTTGCATATTTAAAATTACTATTTCAAATCAATTACTTTGTTTGATCAGTTTTTAAAAAAGAAGAAAACTTATCACAATTCGGTAAACAAAATGGTTATTTCTTAAAATAAAAATTAATTTTTCTAAGTTTATATTTGTGAAAGCGAAAAAGAAAAGTGAAATAATTACAAAAATCATTTATGTTGTTATTACTGCATCACATTTACCTGACTAGCTTCTTAATTTGTAAACGTTTCTTACTCAAAGTGAAATTTCTTTTTTTTTTTTTCTTTTTTTTTTTCTTTTTTTTTTTTTTTAAATGGCATTCTTTAATTTATTTTTATTATTTTCCTTTATAAGATTTCTAACTGCGTAATCACTGAAAGTGATGTATATTACTTCTTTTGCATCATTTTGAATTTGTTTTATCTAATATTCTGTATCTAATTTTGTAATTGTTTTAAGATGAAAATAAAACGAAAATGTTTGTTTTAAAATTTTGTTTTTATATTTCCTATAAAAATTAAGCAATACATAAGCCTCTAAATCATTTATTACTTACTGTATCAAATCTTTGCTTAATATTAAATTTGTTTTGTTGCTCAATAAACTCTTTCAATGCTATTGAATGGAAATTTATCATTATTATGTGTGTTTTTTAAACAGATATCAGTTTCCTAAAAATCAATTTTTATATTTCATTAGTATAATAAAACTATAAAAAAAATTCATTTTTTTGATGACAAATTTGTTATGAAATTAAAAATAAGAGCCAACAGATCTATATTAACTCTACTGTCAAGTGATGGTGTTACTGCCCGATAGAGTGAGCTTTCATAAGATATGTAATATCCAATAAGAGAGTTAGAAAATATAGAAGAGAGATGTGAGAAATGAAAGGAGAACCACCCGGTTCATAAATAGCTTTGTTTATTTTTTTAATGTACCTTACAACCTTATATATAGCCTTGTTTATTATTATTTTCTTTTGTATATGTTTTAATCATGTGTAATGTCGTAATAAATGTTTTGTATTATTCTAACTTCAATTTTTCTTACATCACTATAAAGTTATTTTAAAATTTTAAAGATGAAATAAATTCTTAACTTTAGAAGTAGCTATTCAATGTTTTTATATAATGTCTTAATGATGAGCATTAATAATCATTTTGTTAGTTTTTAAAAATAAACCCCTATACAAACAGTATTTTCTATACAGATTATTATTTTTTGTAGTCAAATGGATTTCTATTTACCAAATTTTTTTTGGTGTCAATTCTCAAAGATTTTTTTAACTTAAATTTTTATTTATAAAAAAAAAAGAAATTAAAATTTTTTTTATTTATTTATTATTATTTTTAATTTTCTAATCTTTTCAATAATTAAGGAAAAAATGTGAGATTGTTATTTATCAAACAGTAATGTCAGTTTTTACCTTTTTGACACAATACCTTATTTACAAATTGAAAATGTCTCTATGATAAAAGCTATTGATTTTTCATTTAAGAAAGTCTACTGATGTATATATATATATATCTATACATATATATGCACACTACTGGCCATTAAAATTGCTACACCAGGAAGAAATGCAGTTAACAAAATGATATTTATTGGACAAATATATTATACTAGAAATAACAAGTGATTAAATTTTCAAAAAATTTGGCTAGATAGATCCTGAGAAATCAGTACCCAGAACAACCACCTCTGAACAATACTGACAACATGTGTTCGGGCATTATCCTGCTGAAACGTAGGGTTTCGCAGGGCTCAAATAAAGGGTAGAACCATGGATCGTAACACACCAGAAATGTAACGTGCACTGTTCAAAGCACCGTCAATGCGAACAAGAGGTGACAGAGACGTGTATCCAATGGCACCCCATACCATCACGCCAGGTGAGTGATGGGCCAGTATGACGATGACGAATGCACGCTGTCAGTGTGCGTTCACCACGATGCCGCCAAACACGGACGTGACCATCATGATGCTGTACACAGAACCTGCATTCATCTGAAAAGATGACCTTTTGCCATTCGTGTGCCCAGGTTCGTCGTTGATCACACCATTGAAGGCGCTCTTGTCTATGACACATCGTCAAGGGAAGCCACAGCCATGGTCTCCAAGCTGAGAGTCCATGCTGCTGCAAACGTCGTCGAACTGTTCGTGCAGACACTTGTTGTCTTCTAAACGCCTCCGTTTCTTGACACACGGCTCGTGATGTGGTTGCACGATCCATTACGGCCATTCCGATAATATGCCTGTCTTCTCGGCTGCTAGTGATAGGTGGCTGTTGAGATCCTGCATGGCGTTCCGTATTACCGTCCTGAACCCATCGATTCCATATTCTGTTAACAGTCGTTGGATCTCGACCGACGCGAGCAGCAATACTGCGATAAGATAAACCGCAATCCCGGTATGCTACAATTCAACCTTTATCAAAGTCAGAAACGTGCTGGTACGAATTTCTCTTTCTTACACAAGGCATCACAACAACTTTTCACCAGGCAACAATGTTCAAATGTAATTTGTGTATGAGGAACCGGCTGAACAATTTCCTCATTTAAACACAATATAGGTGTGGCTACTAGCGCCTGCTTTGTCTGAATGCACTGAAAAGCTAATCATTTGCATATCACAGCACCTTCTTCCTTTTGTATAAATTTCACGTCTGTAGCATGTCGCCTTCTTGGTGTAGCAATTTCAATGGCCAGTAGTGTATAATGCTTTAAGAAAGTACAGTCATATTTTATAAATTATGCTTTAAATTTTAGAGCAATTAATGTAATTTTTCTTTTTTATTTTATTAAACTAATTTTTTTTATTTACAGTGAAGGAGTTTTATTTACTACTAAGAAATTATTATGAAATTATACTTAAAAATTTTTGATCTGAGGAAAAAAGTAGGACACCTGCAAAAATATTTTCATTTTGGAATCTATATCAATTTAATATGTTGAAAACATTCTCTTTTTTTTAACTATCTTTCTTTCAAAAGATATATTTTGTTGAAAAATCCTCAATTTTTGTACAGTTAAAATGCCTAGGGGCAAACCTTCAAGTAAATTTCAAAAAGCTCAAGTTGTGCCATGTAAAAATGTGGGCAAAAGTGTAAAAGAAATTTCAAAGCACCTAAACATCAGACTAAATGCTGTTTCTAACTCACTGAGCTAGTCTGAGAAAGTTGGATATTTCAGCAATGTGAAGCATCAAATCACATAAACAATGACATTAAAAAATGGCTTGAAAAAATAATCTTCAGGTTTTGTTATAGCCTGCTTAAAATACAGAACTCAATGTTACTTAACTCCTTACTTGCCAAGGAAAGCTCATGACTTTCAGTCCCCAGTGGCACCAGTTTTTATGCAGGCTCACGCAGTTATGCGGTGTATCGGAGGGAAAGAGCCACAATTTCTATTCTAATTGTTTATTTTTACAAATTGAAAAAATAAAAATAATAGTATAAAAATATAAAGCTTAAAGTATAAGAGTATAATAAAAAAAATTTTACAATTTCTCTTTAATGAAATATATTTTGAAACACGGATACATAAGCCAACATTGCATTGATTATCAGGATTCATATTGAATTTGGTTCTTGGAGCAAACAATACATTTTCTCGATGCATTTTTCTTTGTAAATGTTGTGAGTAATATGTTGTAAAGGGCAATTTTTGTTGTTTGGTGGTTCGTGGTACAGCAACATGGTATTTCTCAATTATACGTTCTTTCAAATCCATGCAGTTGTAATTATTAGTGTTTGGGAGTTGTTATTTCTGTAAGATGAAGACATTCCAAATAGATGGTGAAAATAGGTATCTAACAGATGGTGAAATACTTTCACATAATACTTCTTCTTTTTTGAGTCGTTGGATAACAAACTAGTGCCTGATCCTGTCTATCTACTCCACCCATCTTCAAGTTATGATCTATGACAACAGCTGCTTTTATATCTTTTTTATTGATTTCAAAGCAGTTTGCAGTCTGGATAGAGGTAAGATACAATACAATTTTTTTGTCATGCCATTTCAATACAATAATTTTGCCTCTTTGGGAAGCGGCAATTTCACTTTTCTCCAAAGTAAGTTTTTTAAATTTTCCAGCAAATCATGTCAATAGGACAAAGAGTTCAATGTACATCAGTGATATTTTGGATAAGGTCACTAATTCTGGTTAGATATAGAAATTGCCTGCAATTACACAACCTTTTCCCAGAAAAGGTTCAAAAAATGTTACCTCTGATTTTGTAGTAACTCCATAGTTCTCATATTTTCTATCAAAGACTATGCTCTTCTGTGTGTACACAATCATATTGTGATTATATCCTGCCTCTGCTGCAGCAAGTACAGTTTTACACCAAAACAAGCTCTTTTCGATGGTATGTGTTGTACCCACTACAGCCTGCCTTCAAACAGCATCAACTTTCATCAATGCTTAGATATCTTTCAGGTGTATAAGAAGCTAAAAATTTCTTTATCAACTTATAAGAAACTGCCCTATTTTCTAAGTTTTTGGTTTGGATGTGAATTTTCATCAGAATTATCTTTATCAGAAAAGTGCAGAAACTTCATGATAAACTAGAAATGGTTTCTATTCCTGAATTTCAGTTTATTTTTAAATCAGTAAAGAACAATCTCAGGTTTTACTGTTATTCCTTTTAAAATCATTATTCTCAAAAAATCATATTTCCCCTGAATCAGTACGAGGGTTGCTATTTATATTTCTGGCCTAATAATGAAAAAACAAATATGTAGGATCGCGAAATTGGTTTTATTGTTTTTCAAAGTATTCTCCATGATGATCAATACACTTTTGCATGCGTTTGAACCAATTTTCAAAGCACTTTTTCTAGTCCGATTGAGGTAACTCCAAAACATGCGTTTTGAATGCATCAACCGCTTCTTCGGGGGTCGAAAATCGTTGTCCACGTAATTTATTTTTGATGTGTGGGAATAAGAAGAAGTCATTGGGTGCCAAGTCAGGGCTGTACGGCAGATGACCCATCAGTTCGATCTTTCGCTCCGTCAGAAATGCCTTTGTTTGAGTCGATGTGTGAGAGCTCGCATTGTCATGATGAAGAATGATTCGCCTGTTCTTCTGCTTTTTCGAATTTCTCCGATGACTTCTGGCAAACAAATGGTCGTGTACCATTCAGAATTGACCGTCCTGCGTTGCTCTAACGCCACTGTTGCCACATGACCGTTAATGCCGAAGAAACAGGCAATCATTTGTTTCGATGTGCTTCTTCCTCGAACAACTTTTGTTGATTTTGCCTCGTCTTGGAAGACCCATACAGTTGATTGCTGTTTTGTTTCCGGCTCATATATATAGATCCATGATTCGTCACCTGTGTAGATGTTATACACAGCCTTTGATGTACCTTGAATGTATTTTTCCAACATTTCCTTGCACCAATCGACACGAGCCTTTTTTTGAGCGTTTGTCAGATTATGCGGGATCCAACGCGAACAAATTTTTTTTATGCTCAAATGTTCATGCAATATTTTATTGATGCTAGTCATACTAATGTCCAAAGACGCCTCTATCTTACGGTATGTCACATGACGATCTTGCTTTATCAGTTTACGCACAGCATTGATCTTTTCTGGCACAACAACGGATTTTGGACGACCTGCACGGGATTCGTCCTGGATCGAACATCGACCACGATTAAATTCGTTATACCAATTTTTTACAGTGCTGTAGGATGGCGCTTTATCGCTGTATAAAGAATTACGTTCATCGAAGCACTCTTGTCTTGACAATCCACGTCGAAAGTTATGAAAAATAATGGCACGAAAATGTTCACGATTCAATTCCATTTTTTAACAGAGAAGAACTTTTCAATTTACTGTCAACAACACAAATAAAGCTATAATGGTAAATCGTCTGCTGAATTTATGTTTAAAAATATCAAACTTTCGATTAAAATCGTCTTCGGTCGCCTAGCAACACTTACTGTTACCAAGGCCAGAAATATAAATAGCAACCCTCGTAGTATGCCACAATTTTATTCTTGATTTCTCTTTACCAGAATGATTCTTGATATATTGGTTGGCAAAATGATTAGTTTCAGTAACAATATGGAGCACCAGCTCCTCATCAAAAAAATAATTCAAAAAAGAGAATTTGGTTAGAAACATCAGTTATATTTCTCTGTATTCCTGGTTGTCCTCTTAATGGAAAGCGTGGAGATGGCACAGATCCTCTTTAAACTATAAGTATTAGCCCTTTGTGTGCAAAAATGACTATTGAACAACAAATGCAAGTATTTTATCTATGTGCCATAAGAATAGCCCCTGCTATGTAGTCTCATTACTGTTAGTTACTATAGGGATGAGAACTGTTCATTTTATGTAGGTGTTAAAAGTGTTAAGAATTCTCGGTATTTTGATTAGTACCTCATATTACTTTCAAGGCTTTCAGTAAATTGAAGTTGGTGCCTTTCTTTTAGTTTTTTATGTTGAAAATAGAAAATGTCTTTTTTTTTGTGGCAACATACAGTTAGTTGTGATAATTCAGTGTCAAAGGAAATACTTTCTTGCTAATAGAATTATATGTTTGCATGAAATTCCAGCTTTTACAAATTTTACTTGGTTGATCTGAAACATTTCAAACTGACTATTCAATAATTGAATGTAGTAGTTCAGAATTTACTTTAAACTTTTGCCTCTAGTTTAATCAACCATTGCATGCAAAAAATAAAAAATAAAAATAACTGCTTAGCAACTGACAAACCAAACTTCCAAGTTGGGAGTTGGATGGTTTACCTTTTAATTCATTACTTAGTGTTCAATTTCAGCCTCATATATAGATGTTCATACTGATTCATATTTTAATTTAAGCTGTATGTCCTGATATTAACCTACAAGTGCCCATAATGTGTTATCTGAAACATGTGTTTCATTTACAGATGAGAAAATTAATAACTAATATAAAATATTATTGATATGCATGTGAATTTTGGATATGAATATTTTTTATAAGGAATATATTTAAAAAAAAAAAAAAAAAACTTCATAATTTTTAATTAATGAACATTTAAACATGTATGCATTCATTAATTTCTCGTTTACCATTAATAATTCTTTTAAAATAAAAATATTATAAGACTTGTTTTCCTTACATTTTCAATCTGTTTTATTTCCTATAAATTTGTTAATTAGTTATTGTATAAATCTTAATATTATTAGTGAATCTCATATTGTTGAAGATTCTTGGTATGGATTATTAATTGAATTTTGGTTGCTATAGATTGCATGTTTTACTTTTTCATTTATTGATATAATTTTGACAGCTGTATTTAATTTTTGTTAGTGATAAATTTTATTTATTCTTTAAAGAATTATATTATGATAGGTTTGGTTTGTTTGTCGCTCAACGGTCATTTTTTGCACACGAGGGCTAGTTAGACCGGGACCTACGGTTTAAAGTGGATTCCGAACCACTACAAACATCCATGCCCAAGGTGGGATTTGAACCTACGAACTGTTGAACTGAAGGCAAGAGTGCTAACCATTCTATATTATGATAGGAACAGCTATTTAATATATGAGATTGAAATAGGAAATGTAAAATTTGTTACACTTAAGTTATCAAATTAGTGTTGTATACATATTATCTGCCAACCTTAGAAGGGGGGAAAAATCAGGAGCCAATATTAGCGGCATTTTTGCTTGAAATAAAATGTTTAAAACAATAGTACCACAAAAAGACAATTTTACTTTTTAGATTAGACATTCTGGGAATGATTTATGTTAAACATATTTTGAGTTAATCTTAATATTTTAATAAAATATTCACATAAACCTTGTAAAGAATTAGCAAAAAATGAGAATATACTTTATGCGAAAAATAAACATCAACGTTTATGTACAGTATTAATTTTAGGCTCAAATGCCATATAATCCAGGATGCCAAAATGTGAGTTTGGGGATTTTTTAGCGGATATTCTTATGCACCTGGCTTTGTGGCTTTTGTTACACCATAGATGTGGAGACCTTACCTAATATTTTATGTCATCGCACGCGTTACAATATGTCATATTGGCAACATTTCTTCATCGCCTAAAATACTCAGAATTTCGAATCCTGGTTTATACAGCATTTTTGCCTTATTTTATAGAGAGAGATTGTTAATGCATTTTATAAATATTATACATATAAAATTACATTAAAACATAAAATACATTACTAAATACATTCAGCGAGAAATACTTTTAAGAATATAGAAATTATCAAATATACTTTGTCCATAAAATCATTAAATACTTTGTCCAAAATATCAACTTTGTCCATAAATTAAAAACATATCATTCCAAGCTCTAATAGCTCACAGCAATTTATTTTTCTGATAAACGTTGTTGATTTAGCATGTATTTAAAATGAACTGGTGAATTGCTGTTCGAAGCATTTGTTCTCATTTTGAGAATATAATGCTATACTTCCAGTAGAAAGTGAATTTTCAGCTGTTTATGAGCTTTTCACTGAAATGCAGGGAATCAGAAAATTTTCATACATACCAGGAGAAAAGATATATATATATATATAAATCATTATAAAAATTGATAACTCTATTAAAATCAAATAAACTCTATTAAAATCTTATTTTCCTTGTTCCTTATCCCATTAAAATGTTTAAAAATTTATAGCTATGCTCAATAATGATTTTGTTTTTTCATTTCCTGATGTAATAGGCATTGAATTTCAGGAACTTATAATTTAAAAACTATTCTTTATTTTACAGTCAAATGAAGCTGTTTCATCAATCATTCCTATTTCCTTGTCTGTGACTGTGGTTCAGACAACTGTAAGTATAAGAGATTTAAAATTGTGCTGTAGGTTCTATAATATTTTTTTCCTCTTACCATGGAATATTAGTATGAACCATTTGTTTATATTTCAAATACACTGCGAGAAAATTTGAATTCATATAATGGTGTTAATGTTTTAAATACGTACTAAATTGTAAAGATTTAAAGAAAAAAAGACTATAATAATCCGATGTTAGTCATTTGAAAGATTGGTAACAGTAAAATTAATTGGGAAGTTACATAATTATTGAATAATGTGTGTTAAGCTGGGAAATTGCATGTGATGTAAAGAATTGTTAAAGGAATTTCATATTGTGCATAGATATTTATTAAATGCAAAGCATTTGAATGTTACTCTATTACAATAAAGTTCTTATATATTTTTTTTAAAAAATGTCCCTCTCCTATATTCTGCAAATTTCTCCTGGAAAATGATCTAATTTTAAACCTTATTTGAAAGTGCATGTTGAAACTAGTATGATCACAAATGCCATAATTAGAATTTGTTAATTGTATTCTTTTTTAAAACTGTTTCATTTGAACATTCTATGTATGTATGTATGTATGCATTAATCACATTAAAATAAATGATGTAATGGTATATGGCATGAAAGTTCATGGTATTTAACTTCTATACTGTTTCATACTACTTGAGATTGGCTCAACTTAAAATGTTGATTTAAATATTAAGTAATTTTAAGTGTCATTTTCATTGTGTATTTTAGCCAAGCTTATTTTAAAAAACAATTGAGGGTTGATATTTGTTTACAAGAAATTATACAAACTTATTTATATAAATAAATTCATTTTTTCTTTTCATTATCAAAATCTTTAAAAAATACAAATTGTTTTGTTATTATTGTCCCTTATATTTTTTATTCATATTTCATTTCATTTACAAGGTTAATTAATGGAATTCAATGTATTAGTAAAACAAAAATAATGTATGTAAGAAGTATTAATATTCTTCCAGCTTATTTTCTCTAAATTAAGCATAACTTTTTTTTTTTAAGGCTCCAAGTCAAACCTTAGTTCCACCCATCACCATTCGCTCTGTTCCAGTTATTCGAAATGGTGGTAGTAAGAAGAATTCTGGTCGAAATGATGGGAGCTCTAACCTAGAGAGATCTTACCAAATATGTAAAGCAGCCTTAGAGTCTAACAGCAAACGAGAACCTTCATCCACCAGTGAAAATAATTTTCAAACAGAAGCTTCTGATACTGCACCTATGGTCACTTCGTCTGTGACTACTTCAGAAATTTCTCTGTTTGATAATCCAATCAGTGACTGCTCTAAAGAAACCCAGAGTGGTGAAATAGATAGTCAGACTGTTGAAACTAATATGTGTATTGAAGAAATTCAGGTGAACTCAAATTATTTGCTAACGACATGTTTACCTACTACTGTTCCTACCTTTGCAATTAGCTCTGTTTCTTCCACAATTAACCTGCTTGAAACTTCTAACACCACATGCACTAATGCTTCTTCCCTTGATTCTGAATCCATGGGAGAGGTGCAAATGAACCTTGATCCAAATGTCCCAATTTGCATGGCTGCAGACTCTACCAGCATTGAAGAGCCTGATGATTCCAATGAATTGGCTTTGTCAACCTCTATTACTTCTGATGGAATCTTAGAATCATCTTTATTTGTGGGGCAAGAGTCAAGTATCAACATGACAATCTCTTCTCCAGTGATTGATGGATCTGAGGAAGAAAGTTGTGAGGCAGCCTCTCGGGATTCAGTTTCATGCAATTCTAACTGTGAAATTTTGGAACTTAACACTGTGTCAACTTCTTTATTAGACAATGACACAGGCTCAGATTCGTCAAACTTGCCACAACATTTTAATGTAAGTTCAATTTTTTTTAAATAGATTAGCAGCTATATTTTTATTACAGAATATATCTTCATCATGTATTTTAAGTCTGAATAATTTTGCTATTAACTACATATTTTAACAGGAATTTGTCATTTATATGCATAAATGTGTATTTCAGTTACTTTATACAATTACTCTTTTGTATGTATTAATTTAAGACTTATGCAATAATTATTATCAGATAAATACTAAATAAAAAGAAAAAAAATTTTGTATTAAATAATAAATATTGTTTTTAGTATCAACCTAAATTTCTTAATTTATTAGTATTAGAAACGCAGTCCCTCATTTTAATACAGTATTAAATAATGTCTTTAATTTTCTTAACAAATCAGTATATATGTTTGTACATAGATACAGGGCTCAGAGTTGTCCTGATATTCCTGAATTTCCTGATTTTTTAAAAAACGTCCTGAAATGTCCTTATTTTTCAAAATAATCCTGGAATTCCTTATTTTTTATTACATTCTTTTGAAATAAACTTTCAATTAATAATTTTATATTTTTCAGTAGTAAACTTTTCTTCCAGGGGAATATATTTTTTCTTTCAACTGCTTCCTATGAAAGAAGAAAGGGAAACTTCCCCCCTTTTTTTGTTCTCCTTCAAACCGGAAATAGGGTTGCCATACATTCGTCTCCGCCTCGTTTGCATCCATTGCTTATGAATATCTGACGTCAAAAAAAATTTAGGTTTGGGTTTACCATTAAATTATATTTTCTGCCTTTACAGACAAAGATTCTAGTTTTGGTAGTGCACAACTATTTACAATGATGGCGAAATTGAGAGAATTATTTGCATATGTTTATGCGTATGCGTGAAATGCTTATCGCGCCATTTTGAAAGATTTTGATGGGTGTTTTGAAAAATGCTTATTAGCAAGCTCAGAATTTTATTTTTTGAAAACAATTAATTTTCTTTTAAAAATGCCAAGGAAAACGAAACTTTCCAACAAATGGTTGGAACTGCAAGATTGGAATAAATGCCTAATCAAGACCTGGTGCCAAAGTGTTGACAATGTTAATTCTGCAGAGTGCTTCGTATGCAAAAGCAAATTCAATGTTTCAAATATGGGTTTTAGACAAGTGCTTGCTCATGCAGAGGGATTAAGACACAAAAAAGCTGTGAACTGTTACAAGAATCAAACACTATTTACTATCAAGTCATCAACTTCATCTGAATCCTCAAGACATCAACTGTAGTAGTGAATAACAAATCATGGCTTCGCAAAACGATATCAGAGAAAACCATGAAAGTTAAAACCATTTTAGTTTTGGTGGCAATAAAAAATAATTCTTTTTCATCTTTGAATGATTTAGCTAACATTTACGGAGAAATTTTTGATGATTCCTCCATAGCAAAAAATCTCAAATTATCTGATAAAAAAGTCAGGTATATGATTAATTTTGGATTAGGTCTGCATTTCAAAACACTTTTGATTCGGGATATCGGCACTTCATATTTTGTTTTACTTTTCGATGAAACTACTACAAAACAAATAAAGAAACAGTTGGATATTTAGATCTCATACTGGTCTGATAAACAAGGTAAAAATGTCATTTGTTACCTCGAATCACATTTTTAGGGCATGCTGAAGCCAATAAAATTGTAAAAATTTTATTAAGTTTTATTCAAAATAATGGTTTAAATTTAGAAAAATTAATGCAGTTGTCAATGGATGGACCAAGAGTTAATTTAGTTGTTTTAAAGCAAATAGTGAACTGAGTAAGTAAAGTTTACCAGTACTAATTGATTTGGGTACATGTTGCTTATACATAATCCATGGAGCACTACGTAAGGGTATTGATAAAATTGATTGTAATATTGATGGATTTGCAATAGATATTCAACAATTTTTTAAACTATCTCCTCTGCAAGAAGGGAAGATTATCATTCCTTACAGTTAGAATTACTGGAAGAAACTTTAGCTAGACATAGTTTCCTTCGTCATGTTGAGAGCCGTTGGTTAACTTTGGGCTCAGTTTGTGAGAGAATTGTTGAACAATATGATGTTCTAAAGGAATACTTTATTGTTAAAGTACCTAAAAAGTTGAAACTCCATGTTTCTGATAGACATCTTCGGATTATAAGACATTTGAAAGACCCTAAGACTCTGGCATATCTGCATGTTGTTTCATTTTTTGTAAAACTTTTGAACCATATTTACTTATAATGCAAAAAGTCAAAAATTTAGTACATGTGATGTACAGTAAGTTAAATGAACTTGTTCGCAGTATTATGTTTAAATTTTTAAACCCAGAAAAAGTCTGTGAAAAAAATGGAGTAAAGTTGCTACAAATTAATGTTGATTCAGGAAACAATTGGTTAAATTTAAACAAGATTGAAATAGGTAAGGGTGCAATAGCAGTACTGGAAGAGCTTACTGATAAAACAAAATTTCTACAAAGTATCAGAAGCTGCTACATAGCAACTTCAAAGCATTTGCTTCAAAAACTTCCTATAGCAAATCCTGGACTCAAAGATCTCCAGTGTTTGTCTCCTTATAATAGAAAAAAGGAAGAGTCTAGGAGTTCATTTAGCAGATTAATTCAACATATTCCTCATGTGAATAAAACTTCTTCAGATATTGATAAGATGAATGACGAGTGGATTCTTTACATGTGTGAAGATGTGACTTTGATTGTGAATGATTATGATAATAATCAAAATATCTGTAAATATTGGAATGCAGTTTTCAATATAAAAGATGCTGGTGCTTATATAAAATATCCTACTCTTTCTAGAGTGGTTAAAGCATGTCTGTCATTATTGAATGTAAATTCCCAACCGGAAAGCGGTTTTTCAACTAACAATTCTGTTGTGACAAAGGAGAGAGCTTCTTTATTGGAATTAACGGTTCAAAAAGTTTACGGATTTGTCATGATGTTATTCGAATGCATGGCAATTCTGTTTCCATCATTCCATATACCAAAGAAATGATGCATTATATTCAGAAATCTCATGCAGAATATGCATCATATATGGAGAAATCAAAAGATGTAACACAATCAGATAAGAAAAGAAAGGACGAGGAAGATGTAGATGCTACTTTTGAAAAAAAGTTTAAACAATCGCACCTATTAGAAAAAATTAATGAACTTGAGAAAGAAAAGAAAAATTGGCTTGATAATCAGTGTGTAGCTCAAAAACTTTTGGATGATGCAACTAAAAAAATAGCATGTGCTATCAGTGATGATAATATGAGTGATGTGAAAGTTGGACAAATGATGCTGTCTGCTGCTAATGGAGAGATTGCATCTGTGAATGATAAGTTAAAAAAGTGCAGTATTAAGTTATCGTAATTAAATGTTAATGCATCCAGTTCAAAATGAACATTATTCAATTATACATAAATTAATTGTTAATTTAAAGCATTTATCATATAACTTATTAATTTTCAAAAAATGTTCAGTATAGAAAGTTTAAATTTCTGTATCATTTTTCATATTGTTGTATTGAAAATTAGAAAACTCAGAATTTATATAATAGTTTATTCCTTTCTAAAATGTGTTTTATGCATAAAACAGAAATTAATATGTAAAAGTAACATTGGTTTTGTTTAATTATTAGAATATGTCCTGAAAAATGTCCTGATATTTCTTGAAAATAGTGTCCTGAAAAAAAATTTTCTGTACTCCTACCCCTGTAGATATTTGACACTTGCATATTTTGTTCTTCAAAATTAAGAAAACTTGTTGCTTTATCTCTCATTTTATGAAAAACTGAATGAAATGTAAACTACATCTTTGAAAAAAAAGGGTGTAAATTTTGAAAGAATGTATGCAAAATATGTAAGAATATGCATTTGTGAATTGAATTATTGAAGGCATAATGTATCAAAACATATTTAAAATGTGTTTTGTTCATTTGCATGCCTCACCAAATTTCTTACTATTTTTTTCAGTAATCAGTGAAATTCAAACATTAAGAAAACACCATCAATGTTAAGATGAATTCAGGGAGTGCCTTATGGAGGATTCGATTAGACCTATCTCATCCTTCTTTGTAGAGTGGTATGCTAAGTTATGGTCTCAAATTGAAGGAAACGTTTTTGGGCTATGAAATTCTTGTTAAAAAGCAGAGCTAAAAATGAATATTTAGTGCTCCAATCTTCTGTTTGCTTTAATTCAACAGTTAAACTGAATTGATTTGAATAGAATTGATTGCAGCTCTGCTAAGCATTTTGTACCAAGTTGCAAGTCCAAAATAAACTATCTTCATCAGTTAGGTCTCCCACTTTATTTATGTGAAGTCAGAGAGGCTATGAAGCTGAGGTTTAGTTCTTGAATACCAAGAGTATCTAAAGTAGTCAAGTAAGTTAGAAGGCTAGGGCATCCCATTCATATACGTTATGATGTACCATTTCCTTATTCTTGTGGTATTTTCTACTTCTGGAACCAAAGAAGTATTTTTATTTCTTGAATTGGATTTCCTTGTCTTGTAAATACAGGTTACCTTAGAGGTTTACCTGCATCAGCAGTGGTTTCAAATCTCAGGAAATAAAAGATACGGTCACTATTGCCTGAGTTTGTAGGTAAAGCAAGATACTCTTATCAGTTGCCAGACATATTAGTTTAGATTAAAATACTAATTGCATTGTCTTTTACCTTAGGTACAGGCTGTGTAACACCAAGGCTATTGGAGGAGTAGGATGTTTTTAATGGTTTTCAGTCTACTTTAAATTGCAGATCTCAGTTATATTGTCTTTTGTGTGCAAAAATTGACTATAGTGTTACAAACAAATCAAAAGTAATCAAAGATTATTAGTTGTCCATTACATTCTGAAGTGTACCAGCCATTTAGCGATTATGCAATTTTTTTAGCTATGACTGGAATCCCAATTTTTTCAGGTTACTATTTCTAAATAATTTTATAAGAGAAATGTTTACATCTAACTAATTTTTGTGTGCAGGTGTCTGCTTAGTGTGGGGCATCACTCATAGAAATTGGAATTTTGTTTAATAGGTTTTATTTCTGATGAGTCAGTCCTACTTCCATTTTTCTATGTATTTTGATATGGAAAGTGTGTATTAGGAAACCTTTATCAGAGAAATTTATCTCTATGGCAATTGATATTTAATGGTCTGGGCAAGCATATTGAATGCTTCAAAGCCTTGTATGACATTAAAGGAGTATCTGTTATTAATGTTATGTATAAATCTGAAATGTTTAAGCTGTATGTTTTTTTAAGCATGTTGGTGAACTTTGCATTAATACATACCATTGGGTCACTTAAATCTTCAGTTCTCAAACTAATACATGAGATGTTTTATGGGGAGTAACTGCAATTTACTAGTTTATGTAGTATTTGAATGGTGATACTTTAAAAATCATCTTGAACTTATTTACAGGATTTTTGATCAAATAGAATTGCTAAAGAAATGTGTAAACTGTCTTATTTTCAGCATAAAATCACAATGAAGCATGTTAATCTGTAAGAGGTGACCATTTTCCTTTTTAAATATTTTTTTAGTATTTATTGGTTTCCCGAATTTTTTTATTCAAATATTTTTGTTTTTATTGTAATTTCTGTGAAATTTATTTATATGAACTTTACATTTTAAAGTCCTGTTTTTGAAATAATTAGCATTTTTTCATAATCACAAATTATGAAAAAATTTCTCATTTACTAAGTTTCTTGTGTAATATTTTAAATTTAAAATAATCACTGAATTATCTTTAGAAAACTGTTAATGTTCTAAACATTAGATAAAAATTTCATATTTGATGTTTTGAAATTAACATTTTTTGTCCTGCGTAACTTTTTCTCTAAGAATTACTTACAAATTACATTGCTTTTTCATTTAATTTAAATTATAACATTTTGTGTTATTTGTATAATGTGTCATGAATAATGTGGCTAAAATTATTCCCTAGCAGAAAAGCTTACAATAAAATGTTTGTTTTATAAAATAACAGATGGTGCTACAAATCGACTTATTTATTTTAACTATAGTTAGCTTTGTCCAATTATGTTCAAGAATGAATTTGGTTTCTCAGAACAATATTACAGTTGCAATGGGCTAATGCCATTTTGCATTCTGTCTTTAATAATCTGAGATGTTTTGATTTGGAAACTTTCATATTTCATCATACAGAAACGAAAATGCTTAAGTTGTACAAAAAATTTAAAACTAAAATAGTGAAGGCTAACAATAAATTGCAACAAACGCGTTGATATAAGATGATAAACAAAACTTACATAGCAAAAATAAAAAATGTGTGCAGTGTGTGGTTCAAAAATAATCTATTTCTTGATAAATGTACCCAGAATCAATCTTGTTTAGTTATTTCCCTTAAGTTGGTAAATTATTTTTTGCTTATTTTGTATCTATTTAGATTATATACTACTGGCCATTAAAATTGCTACACTAAGAAGGTGACATGCTACAGACGTGAAATTTATACGAAAGGAAAAAGCTGCTGTTATGTGCAAATGATTAGCTTTTCAGTGCATTCAGACAAAGCAGGCGCCAGTAGCGACACCTACATTGTGTTTAAATGAGGAAATTGTTCTGCTGGTTCCTCATACACAAATTGCATTTGAACGCTATTGCCTGGTGAAAAGTTGTTGTGATGCCTTGTGTAAGAAGGAGAAATGCGTACCAGCACACTTCTGACTTTGATAAAGGTCGAATCGTAGCATACTGGGATTGCGGTTTATCTTATCACAGTATTGCTGCTCGCATCGGTCGAGATCCAATGACTTAGCAGAATATGGAATCGATGGGTTCAGCACGGTAATACGGAACGCCATGCGGGATCTCAACGGCCAACTATCACTAGCAGCCGAGAAGACAGCATAGTATCAGCATGGCCGTAATGGATCGTGCAACCACGTCACAAGCCGTGAGTCAAGAAACGGAGTCGTTTGGAAGACAACAAATGTCTGCACAAACAGTTTGACGTTTGCAGCAGCATGGACTCTCAGCTCGGAGACCATGGCTGTGGCTTCCCTTAACGCTGCGTCAATGGTGTGATCAACGACGAACCTGGGCACACGAATGGCGAGATGTCATTTTTTCAGATGAATCCAGGTTCTGTGTACAGCATCATGATGGTCGCATCCATGTTTGGCGGCATCGTGGTGAATGCACACTGGCAATGTGCATTTGTCATCGTCATACTGGCCCATCACCTGGAGTGATGGTATGGGGTGCCATTGGATACACGTCTCAGTCACCTCTTGTTCGCATTGACGGTGCTTTAAACAGTGCACGTTACATTTCTGGTGTGTTACGACCCATGGCTCTACCCTTTATTCAAGGCCTATGAAACCCAACATTTCAGCAGGATAATGCCCGACCGCATGTTGCCAGTATTGTATGGACCTTCCTTGATACGGAATATGTTCGGCTGTTGCCCTGGCCAACATGTTCTCCAGATCTTTCACCAATAGAAAACGTCTGGTCAATGGTTGCCGAGCGACTGGCTCGTCACCAAACGCCAGTCCCTATGGTTGATGAACTGTGGCATCGTGTTGAAGTTGCATGTTAATCTGTACCTGTACATGCAATCCAATCTCTGTTTGACTCAATGCCCAGGCATATAACTGCCAGAGGTGGTTGTTCTGAGTACTGATTTCTCAGGATCTATTCAGCCAAATATTTTTGAAAATTTAATCACTTGTTATTTCTAGTATAATATATTTGTCCAATAAATATCATTTTGTTATCTTCATTTCTTTCTGGTGTAGCAATATTTATAGCCAGTAATGTATTTAAGATAGGGTAGTTCCAAAAGAACCACTGTGACCATAAGTCTAAGCACTGTGATCATAAGTCTATTGTACTATATACCTCAGAAAGCTCTATTTGAAGAAACCAGTGGCCGAAGCAAAATTCAGCAGACATTTTATTGGAATTCCTGCAACACTCAAGGTTCAATCAAGTGCTGACCCAGGTGTTCAAATCTATGTGCAGAGAAGGTTTCACATTCACATAAGATGTGTATTAAAGTTTTTTCCATATAATGACAACCTCTACAAGTGAAATCCTGTAGAGGTTGTCTATCTGAAACTCCCATTATGATTAGATGTCTTTTAAGGTGGCAGTGTCCTGTAAGTAGTACTACTGCTTTCCTTTTACTGCTTCTATTGAGCTTTAATAATTCTTTTTGCCTTTTATTAGGGCATGTGCTATCAAAAACTCTTTCTGATCAATTCTTTTGAAATACCTAGCAATGATTCAGGAACAAAAAAGTAGGTTATTGATCTAGTCCTTGCCGATCCATCAGTTTATTCATTGCCAGGAATACCAGAGTCCCCAGGCACCCACATTACAATATGGAGTTATTATTAGTTAATCTACACAGAGTGAGATAACATTCCCAGCAAGAACAGAAGTTACAGTAGACTTCTGTTAATCTAGTCATGCAGCTTGATTGTCAGAACAGATAATTATTCTTTTAAGAGAATAGTGTTTCTGTCCAAGCATATTCTACTGCACATAAGAATGGCAAAGACTTCTACTTGGAATATAGTTGTATGATTACCTAAAGGGAATGATAACTTCATAACATCAGCTGGACAACAAATACCAGCCCCAGTGTTGGAATTCATTTTTGAGCCATCTGTATACCAGTAAATACAGTTTTCACTAGTGGCAACATATTTCAGTCTTGTCTCCTGGAAACTTTGATTGTATAAGGTTTATCAAAAACATATTTAACATCATGTAATCAGTAGGCATACTTATAAAAGGATGACTAGTTATGTCAGCATTGTAGTTCCCCCAAGACAAAAATCTTGTATAGTCCTCCCACTGACCTGTATTTGTATCTACTTAATCTGTTTACATTTCAATTCATTGTGGTTTTTGCTAATATACAATGTCTGGTTATTGATATCCAGGACTGATGTGACTGTAGGAGAATAAAAAGCCAGAAGATGGCACTAATGATTTCTTATTGAAAAGCATTTTCTTGCGCATGTGCAATGCAATCGGTGCTATTCTGAAGTAAGTGGTTCACATGGAAAGGCACATTAAAATGTAGCTTTTAAATTCTTGTTGTCAAAGTGAAAATGTAAGAAAGAATTAGTATTAAATTTTGCTTTAAATTGGGCAAGGCAGCTGCAGAAACCTATGAAATGTTAAAACAAGTTTACAGCAAGGAAGCATTATCCTGCTATCATGTGTTCAAGATAGCATGATAGCAGGATAATGCTTCATTTTATCAACAATGCTATCATGTGTTCCTAGATAGAATAGTTATGGGAGATGTATCTTAGTGTTATCAATATGACCCCACAACCTAGCACCCACTGACTTTTTCCTGTTTCCTAAGTTGAAAAATTCGCTGAAGGGAACAAGATATCAGGATGTTGAAGCCATCAAGAAAACTGTAACGTCACTAATAAATAGCTGGCTTAGAAACTTCTTTCCGAAATTTGTATAACCGAGCACAGACGTGCATTGCGGCTGATGGAAATTATTTTGAATCATATTAAATGGCTATGTGTTCAACTATTTTTCTTCTAAGTTATTCCACAAGTCCTGGAAATTAATAGTGGGATCTTGTATTAATTAAAAAATATATCATTCATATTGGAGTCTTGGAATTTTTGTTAAGTTTTGGTAGTTTTATCTCTATGCAATATTTTAAATAAGTTGAATGTACATATGAAGATTATATAAACAGATTTAAAAATTATTTTTGTATTCAGGATTTATTTTTATGAAAAAATTGTGCTAGGACATGTCAATATTTTACCTGTCCTTGGAATAAATCCAGTTGAGAAACACTGATCTGAAGGATAAACAAATTCGAATAATATTGAAGGAAGTCATTAAATGGTTGAAAAATCAATGTTTAAATGTTCATGTGTGTAAAATATTCTCTTAAAATAAAATTCTATTTAAGTTACTTCTAATTAGGAGTATTGCTCATGTGATATATTTAAAATTATATCAAAAATTAAATGCTCTCAATCTATGGATAAAATTAAATCATACATTCTTTAAATAACTTAAAAATAAATCAAATTGGTAAGATGCCATAAATGACAACACTAGTTTGGTGAAAAACATGATGCACAAGATAGTTTATAAAATGAATAAGTATGATTTTTTAATTACATATGGTTAGTGTGTTTTTTTTTCTTTTATTAATTTGTTAACAAAAATGCAAATATTTTGATTTTAAAAAAAAACACACACACACACTTTTCATTCCTCTATTATATAAGGCTATATCAAAAAAATAGTGCTATATTGGTAAAGGTTACTCAATCTCATCTTAATAAAAAGCAATCTTACTGAAAATGCCCATCATAAAATCTATTTGTTTCATTCTTAAAATGAATACTTTTGATACTTAATTTTAAAATGTGTTGTAATTTTCTAAAAAAAAAAAAAAATTCTTTTTTTTTATTTATATAATGAATAGTTACTTATGTATCCCAAGGTGGGAATCAAATCCATTCTTCAGGGATGTTTGTAATGTTGTAGGTCTTAGTCAATATTTTACTATGATAGAAAAATTTTAAATTGAAATCATTTAATTAAATATAAATAAAAATTAAAAAGCATTGCAACTTATAAGTTAATTTTGATTACTCAAGTGTTTTAAAAACCTTAAGCTTCTTATTGTTTATTTGTATTTCAATTCTCTAATCATGTGGAAGAATTATGTTTAAATCTGAGGGGAAAAAATTGTCTTAATGTTTTCATCTAATAGATGCATTATGTATTAATGTTTATTGTTGAATGCAGAAATGAATTTATCTTAAGATTGGAATAAATAGTTAAAAATAATAAAAATTAAATAGCCCACACTTGTTGAATAAACGTCTTTTTCTTGGTAAGATATCATTCCATTTGTATCAAACTAGGAGAAGGTCCAGTGTAGGATTGATTGTGTATAGGTTGAATTTTAAGAGTTATTAACTGGAGAATAGAAAGAATAAAAAAATCCCAATGAAAAGTATATTGAAAATTATTAATTCACTAAATATATTTGTTTATATTATTGTGTAAGTGGAACAAAATGCACCCTATAGTGTAAGCTCTAAAGCTTAATTTTCTTCTCAAGAAATTTATTGTATGCAAGTGATTTTAAATTATTTTATTGTTTCAACCAAATTAACTATTTTTATTACTTGTGCTGAATTTTGGCTCTTTCAAGCTGAGCTGCCTTCTGAATGGTTAACATTCTGGGCTTTTGTTCAATAATTTTTGTTTTTAAATCCTATCTTAGTCCATTTTTGTAATAGTTAGGAGTTCATTTTAAACTGTAGTTCTTGGTCTAATAATTAGCTCATGTATACAAAAATGACCATTGAGCAACGAACCAACCGCTTTGAGGATCTTTTTAATGTAGTGTAATAAATTGCTCAATATCATTTACTGTTGATTCTTACATAAATGTATCTATTTTCTTGTTGGTCAAATTTTTGATTATTTTTCAAAACGTTTTCTGTTTCCAGTTAGAAAATGGTGGAATTCAAAGTATTGTTTGTCAGAATGGTACCTTATTTGAAATTTTAATTTCTTGAAAGACAAAGTTCAAGCAAAGTTTTATGTATTTTTTATTACTCATCATAACAAACTATAAAAGTATTTGAATTGCATTAGCAATGTCATTTATAAAAATTTAAAAGATAAATCACTTTTATAAAAAAAACTTTAAAAACTGTGAAAAATTAATTTGCTTTTCATTGAGATGCGTTTGATATATGGAAAATTTCTCTGCTAAAAATTGTCTGTTTTGATCAGTTTGGTATTTTTTTTTAAGGTTTGATATTTGTACCAAATAAGTGTTCTTTAGTAGTGGATATGTTTTGTCATGCTTCTTTGTAGTTCAGTTTTAAAATTTGTATTTGAAAGAAGAAAAATTATGCAAAAATGTTTAATCTAAAGTGGTTGATTTTTCTCTGAATGTTTTCTTATGAATTTATTGTTTATTAAAGTAGCCCAGGGTGGACCATGGCCTTCTGCAGAACAGATTTCCATTCTGCCCTATTCCGTGCTTGGCTGCTCCAGTTCTTGATCTTAAGAGTCTTTAAATCCTTTTCAAGGCTGTCAATCCACCTGATCCTTGGTCCTCCTCTTTTCTGAGTTCCAGATGGTTTAGCATCAAATATCTTTCTCGTTGCTCAGTCCTTCCATTCTTATTAAGTGTCCTGTCCATTTTAGTCTTTGAATTGAAATGAATTTTATAATGTCAGGTTCTTTGTAAAGTGTGTAAAGTTTCGAATTTGTTCTTCTCCACAAATCTCCACACTTTACACCTCCCAGGATGCTTCAAAATATTTTCCTTTCAGAAACGGCCAAAATTTTTTTTGTCATATTCAGTCATTGACCATGTTTCACCAGCATATGTTACTATAGGTCTTATCAGGGTTTTGTATAGTAATAATTTTGTTTTCCTACTAATAAAACTAGACTTTAAACATTTACATATACCATAAAAACATCTATTGCCAGCAGCAACTCTGTTACGTATTTCCGGTGTTGCATCATTATTGGTGTTCAATTCAGAACCCAAATAGGTAAAACTGTTAACTGCTTGGAATTTATAGTCTTCAATTTCAAGAAAATTTCCATTAAAGCTAGCAGTTGTCATGTACTTGGTTGATAAACAAGTGCATTTTCTTTGCCTCTTGCTCTAAGGACAAGAAGGCTTGTTTAAGTGTTCCTGCAGTTCTGGTGACTATAGCAATGTCATCAGCAAATACAAAAATTTGCACAGATTTGTGAAAAATTGTTCCTCTGGTGTTGATTGCTGAGTCTTTAATGGTTTTCTGGAGAGTAAGATTGAATAGAAGACATGCCAAAGCATCTCCTTGTATGAGACCATTTGTAAAAGCAATACGTTCAGTTAAGTTATTTTGCACCTTAACTCTCAGTTTGATTTCCATTAGAGTAATTGCAACCAACTTAATGAGTTTTTCAGGTATGTTAAATTCTTTCATTGACTGCAGCAGTAGCTTTCTGTTCACTGAGTCATAAGCTGTCCTAAAGTTAATGAACAAATAGTGAATGTTAATTCCAAATTCATTGGTCATTCCCATGACTTGCCTCAGGTTAAAAATCTGTTCTGTTGTTGATCTTCCATGTCTAAATCTGCATTGATAATCCCAACAATGTTTTCAGTATGATGTGTTAGCCTGTTGAATAGGATGGTAGGAAATAGTTTGTAGAAAGTACAGAGTAGGCTAATGATAAACCATTTTATTTTTAATAATAAATTTAATTTTTGTTTATTAATAAACAAGTATTAGATATTTTTTCTTTTTCTGCATAGAAAAATCATGCAAATGCTTTATTTTTATAATCTTATTTTGCTAAAATATCTAAAACTAAATTGATTTCATTATTCTGTTTTAATATAAAAAATATTCGATTGAGTTGTTCTTTGGGGTAATAGTTTGAATTGATATATTTTGTAGTTTTCTTTGACAATGTTCTTTTTAAATCAATTCTATTGCACTTTTATTTTTTGGCAAAAATTTTAATTTTGTATAATGTTGTCTTTATAGGATTCCCAAGTTATGGATGAAGACAATACCATTATTTTGAGCATGCCATCAAGTGTAGATGAAAATGTTGTATCAGATCAAAACAATACTGAAGAAATTATAATAGAGGAAGAAATATATGCAGAAGAATCTGAAAATAAATTCTCACAAATAGAACATGTTGATAATAAGTTACCATCAATTGAACATACTGAGAATGATCTGTATTTAGTTCAGAATGCTGAGGATAAACTATCCCCAGTTGAAGACACTGAAAGTAAATTATCCTCAATTGAAGACACTGAAAGCAAGCTATCCTCTGCTGAAGATGCTGAGAGTAAGTTATCTTCAGTTGACGATACTGTGAGTAAATTTTCCTTAGTAGAAGATGTTGAAAGTAAATTTTATTCAATTGATTCTGAAAGTAAATTATCTTCAATTGATGATACTGAAAGCAAGATGTCTTCAGTTGAAGATTCTGATAGTAAACTATCTTCAGTTGAAGATCCCGATAGCAAGCTGTCATCAACAGAAGAAGCTGAAAGTAAAGTTTCTTCTCCAGTAGATCTTGATAGTAAAAATATATTACCTAGTGAAGATAAAAATAAACTACCTTCAGTAGAAAGTTCTAATATTAAGCCATTAACTTCAGATATAGAGAATAGAATCACTCCAATTTTTGTTGATGATGCAGAAAATAAATTTATTGCAACAAATGATATTGATGGTAAAGTATTCTTGGGAGAAAATACAAATTCAACTTTTTCTGAATCGCAATCTTCTAATCTGGAACCAAGTTCATGTTTTGAAGGTGAAGATACCATTGAAAAAATGGCTGTCTCTACTGAAGTATCATTTTCTATGTCAGCACAAGAAGAATTAAATACTGATTGTCATGAAATATCCAAAGAGTGTGAACCTGTTAAACAGTTTGATTCACGTCCTCTTAGTGTTCCCTTAAATTTCCCCTCAGGACATACTGCGACTTTGTTGGAAGTCAAACGGCCTTCAAGTTGTCAGTCATATTATCGCAGTTCAAAGGTTTCACCCATTGTGTATTTGGATTCACCAGAAAGTGATGATGGTAAATCTGACTGCAATAAAGTGGACAAAACATCTGCCCCTTCACCTCATAGCTCAGATGGAGCATTAGCATTTTCATCCTCTTCAAGTATTGAAGAAAGTAGCAATTCTTCTTTAAAAAGTGATCATCCATCAAATAGCAAAGTCATAGAATTTAAAAACCCTATACATACATCGCCTAGTATTGAACAATCATGTGATAGTTATAAACCTCAAACTGCTACAGTAGAGGTAATGTGTTCCAGCAGCTCTGTGTTTAATAGACCGTCTAGTACCTCATCAATACAATCTATTACTACTGTCAGTCATTTACTGTCCAGCTGTAAGCCTGAATTTATTGTTTCACATCAGTCTAATAAGTTGAGCAGTACAACTGATCCTCCAAACTGTAGCTCAATTAATCCACTTCCTTTGCCGGAAGGATGCACAGGTGGATCAGGTGGCAGCCTTCCTAGCCAGGCGGTGTCAGTTGTTCCTGCCTCAACACAACTTCCAATAGCCTCAGGTGGTGTCATGTATCCATCTGCAAATGGACTTACCAGTGTTGTTGGTACTCCTGCGGGTGATACTCCTCCCAGGTCTCTTTTGCAATCAAGTCCTGTTATTAATGGTGCATCATCTGGCATAGAAGGAGCTGTTACAAGCTCAGGAGGCGACAACGGGGATGGAAGTGGTTCTTCAGGTAATGAAAATAGCTGTGCTTGTAATCTCAAAGCCATGGTCATGTGTCTTAAGTGTGGAGCATTTTGCCATGATGATTGCATTGGGCCATCTCGTCTCTGTGTTACTTGTCTGATACGGTGACCCCTCACACTGTAAATACACAAAAAAATTTTTGCTTCTTATTTTTATTCACTGATGATTATTTGAATTTTTTCAGTTGTATCTATCTCATTGCCTGTTTATTGTAGATTTCAGCTTTGTATAAATTAAAAATAGTCTGTGTGCTTGTGTGATAAAAACAACTTACAGATCAATGATATAGATGTCATATAAAAATGTTATCTCTTGAAAAACTATGCAACATTTTTTGAGTCACTTCCACTTCAGGGAAGAAACTGTTACGTTTTATGTGTGTTTATAATTAAAATAGATGCACTGAGAAATTTATCCTGTATTTGCAATACTTTCATATAAATCACTGTTATTAATTAATTACTGTTAAGGTTTTACCAAAGTTATAAAAGTTGAAAATTCATATGCCTTCTGATAATGTTATGTAAACAGTGCAATTTAAATTTATATTTCACACTGAGTTATTTTCAAAAAATTACTTTTATTTTTGAATCATTATAACATTTTCTTTATTTTTTTAAATTAATGAAAAATTATTTTAATATAAATTTTTTTTATAATTTTTAAATATATCTTTCTCAACATTAAAATTTAACATGTGATGTTATTTATGACAATAATAACATAGAGTTAAATTTTCCATGCATTATATATTATGAAATTTTATTCATAAAAGATGTCCATTACACTTGTAGGTTTCTAATCACTCCTAAATATGCTAGTTAATGTTATTTAAATTGATGCATTGTAGGAAAATGTTTACTAAATTAATGTTATGAGACGTGGAATTTATATAATTACTAATGATCAAATGTTCATTTTGTGGGCATTATTGTGTATATAAAACCTTTATCTTGTCCACTATATATGAATATAACTTTTTTTTTTAATTTATATACTTAATGTAGAGATCACATTATGCATTTTATTTTATATAATCAAAATTGTTATTGTTGCATCTTTATTAGTTTATTATTTTAAGACTTATAATTTGCACATTTATTCATTATTTGTGTATACCTACATAAAAAAAATCCTGTTAAATTATTTACTGGCAAGAAAGAGTATTTTGGAGAATAAATACATATGTAATTTGTTTCAAAATCTTTATATTATAATGCTATATGTTTTGTATAATTTAAAATCTCTAAAATAGGACTGTTTTCTTTCTTTTAAATATTCTTACAGCTAACTTTTTAGGCGAATAAAAGTTTATCATAAAATATTGAGCAACGAATATAATCATGTTTATTAATGTGCACTTTTTAATAAAAAAAATGAGATAGAGAAAAAGTGCATCAGAAATCTTAAATAAATGCTGCCATATTACAAAGTTATAAATTGAAATATTTAATCCCATGTAATTTTAAAGATATATTTCAAACAAACTGATGAGTTTATCTGTGAGCAAGCTCCAAACTAACTTGTTCACAAAGAAGTATAATAAACTTTGTCATAACTAACACATGCTCGATTTTAGTTACATATTCTAATTTATAACATTATTTTAATCATGACTTTTATTGCTTATAACTTTTGTTAGTTATGGGTAGAAAATCTAAGAAATTTTGTTTTTTCATTTTGAATATTATTTAAATTTTACACTCTTTTAAAAACTGTGTTTAACTGAATTTTTTATATTTTTTCTATATTCATTCTATCGCCTACTTTTATGCAAAGATTTTTAAAAATTTGTTTTGTCTCCAAAACAAATACATGTGTAACTAATAGAGCCTGAAAATGAAATGAGATATATTGCAAGCATTGCTATTTGTCTGAATCAAATAATTTGATATGTGTAGTCATAGAGGATATATAAGTTAAATGTTTGTAAACTCATTTCAAATGCCTCATAATTAATTTTCCATGCATCTTACATTTGGTATGTTTAAATTTTAAACATGTCAAATATATATGATGTACTAATCATTTTTAAGAACTAGATTTTCAGAAGTATTTAATAATAGGTTAGAAGAGAAGGATATTGTAAGAAGTTAATTTTTTATTTAACAATTCATTTCTGATGACTACAAATATGTAGATTATATGAATTACCTTAGACAATCTCAATACTTAAGGAAACTACGCGATAAAATTGTAATATAAAATTTTAGAAATAATTTTCTGAAGTTTACTGAGCTAAGTGTGTCAAAATTATTAACATTTTTGATTTGCTTTTGATATATGACGATGAATGCATGCTTTTAAATGAGTAAGATATAAGATAATCTTAAGTGGAGACTTTAGAGTAAACTAATCTTTCAATTGCTCGGTGCCTTATTGTTTGCACGTAATTTGCATTTAATCTTAAATCCGTTGTATATATGACATATTTATTCATACACTAAGAAAAATAACCTTAAAAAGTTTTCTTGCATATTTATTTGTTGATAATGATTTTGAAAATTGTTAAATAAATGCATTGTTGCCAATTTTCAAAATCTTTTTATATGAATAGCTTAACAATATGACCAAAAAATTTAAACTATAAAAATTTCTCTTTTCAATAATCTATTACTACATTCGATTTTATTTTTAAAGAACAAGAAGCTTTGTTGCATCTTAAAATTTAACTTTAAGAATATGTGTGATGAATTGCATAACAAGTTCGTTTTAATGTTCTCCTAATATTTTTAAATGCACCGTATGTTGCTGTATGTAATCCGCACATTATGTGTTAAATTGTTTCAAATTTTGTTGTGCGTATAATACGCATCTCTGGATAATCTAATAAACATTCTTCATCAGAAAAGTTTGCAATAAAGTTTTGAAAGAAATGCCGTTTGCATTTCACAAAATAAGTAACAGGTTGCACCACGACTCTGCTGACATTTCAACTATAATCAGCATTATCCAATTGTGTTCAAGAGCAAATTCATTTCCCTGAAACAATATTACAGTTGCAATTGATGAATGTTATTTCACAGTCTGTCTTAACTTGAGTGGTTTTGCTCTGAAAACATTCAAATTTGGATATAGTTATGTGTAAGCGAAAACTACAAAGAGTTACAGAGCAAATTTTAAACTGAAAACTATAAGGCAAGCAAATAAAAAAAAATGCTGACAAATATGTTAATTTAAGGTAGAAAAGAAAGGTACAAAAAAATTGTATCTAATGTGCAGCACAAAAATATCAACTTTTTTCAATTAATTAATAACGAAACAAATGTGTTTTATTTTTAAAATATGTCTAATCTCGTATTAAAAGTTATTAAAAACTTAAAATCGATAAGTTTTCTAGAATCTTCTCAGATCTTGATTGATGTCGAGTTTTCATCTCAGTTTATTACACTTTGCGTTGAGGTGGATCCGAACAGATCTTTTCATTGTAAATTCTTTTTTTCTGTGCTCTTTACTATATACTGTGCATTTTTTATTTAATAATAATGCGACGTTTTTTTTATTATACTCGAAAAAAGATCTTGCAGACAATATGCCATTGCAGATTATATACAAAAAAGTACAGTTATTTTACAATAAATTTTGTTTATGTAATACTTAGTCTGTAATCATTTAACTTGTTCATATAAAATGAAATAACACAGAAGCTGTTTTTATAAAGTAGGTTGTTTGGGACAATTTTTCCTATAATTTATATATATATATATATGTATATATATAAAATAGGAAAAAGTTAATTTCGAAATATTTAACACTTTCTTTAGTTTGGAATCTTGGTGTTAATGCTTATTCAAAAAAAGTGTAGTGTAATAGTATCAAATGTAGTAATATTTGTGTGTGTATGATTTGTTTTGATATGTATGTTACTAAGCATTATTTTCATCTTTTAACATACAATTATTTTAATTTAATATCATATGAATAAAAGTTTAAGCTTGGACAAAAAATGTTAATTTGAAATATTTGATGTATTTATCTGGTTTATGTAATTAAATAAACCTTATATGCTTAATTCTATTCAGTTAATTTTATGGCATTGGCATATTTGCTTACAGGTAGTAGAATTTAATATAAACTTCTTATTTGTGCATTTGTTAAAAAGAAAATAAAAGCTGGTTTGTTTTGAAAACAATTTTTTGTAGAAAATGTTATGAACCAAGATTTTGTTTTCTAGGTAGTTTTTGCCTATTTTGAGATCTGTGTTATATATTAAAATAAGTGTTCTGTATTTATGAGAGTGATTCTGCAATTTTCAGGTAAGACTGTGTCTAAGAATTATCCAAGAAAAAGATACTTCTTAAGAAAATGGAAAATTGAATCGTGTAATTAGTTAGCAGTGGACATTTGAAGAGCTTAGTTTGCATGTAATTATAAGTTTTGTTCCTTCAAATATTTAGCAATTCTTCATTTGTATTCAGAATCAATAGTTTGTTTTGTTTCTATTTTCAGTTATTTCCTATTATTTGTCATAAAGTATCTTTTTTAAAAGGAAAATGATTCCCAACTAAAAAGGACTGAAATTTGCAGATTTCAACTCATACTAGGCTTTGTTGTTTCATCTCTAATTACATCCATCGTGTGTATATTGCTTTATATTTCCAAAATAATATTTATGATACTGTGATTGATTCCTTTGCTGGCAAAGTAACAGATTTGCAGAAAATGAATATGAAAGAATGAATAAGCTTTCATTTATAATAATACTTAATAGAGTGTTATTTTACTACAGTAAGAGTTTCATTTCTTGGAGTTTTGAAATCGATGTGAATGTTATAATCCGTTGCTTTGCCGTAGAAAATATATAAAATATACTTTATTTAACAAATACTGTCATGTACAGTTATGATGAAAGTTTCAATTTTGGACTAGGGCAATTGTTATTAGAGCAATAGTTTTGTAGGAGATGTTACTTTGAATGAGTAAATATTTTATTCTTATTTTCTCTTTTGGTTTTGGGCCTTTTCTGATTGGTAGCTTAAAATTCATTTGCTTTAATTTCTTTGAGGTATTCTACCAAACTTATCATTAAATCATAAAATATTTTCAGTTCCTAGTAGCAATTTTTTTTACATATGTCAAATTCCATCAGTCAGAAAAATAGTTACAAATTTCATTGAATTGACATTAATTATTTTCATATTGTTTATATTTATTTCATTTGTAAAAGTAGCTAAACATGAAAATCCTGTATACTTTAACCTCATTATTTTAACAACAACAAAAAAGCTATTTTAATGAAAAATTTAAGAACATTTTACTAGTGGCTAAAATTCATGTTATCCCAAATGTTTTATTATTTTGTAAACACTTGAACTCTTAGAAACACATGATTTATCAGAGTAACAGCCATAAATTTGATATGATTTTCTATAGTTTGTGAAGCATTGTGTTTTGGGGTACCATTTCAATTTTCTGTTTAACAGGATTTTACATATATATCATTTTTTATGTAATTTTTTTGAGTGGGAAAAACAAAACTTCCATTTATTATATTTGATTAAGTGATTTATATAATTGTTTTTATTCAAATATTGTTGATGCATGAAAGGAAAATTTGAATTACCTTTTTATCAATTTTGAAAGTAATAAACCATTTCAAAGGGTTTACTGCAGTTTTTAGTGATAATTTAATCCTTCTGTTCCACAGTGTTTCCAGTCTTTCCTAAGTTATTTGCTTGTAGTTAATTCACTAGATTTAAAACCTCTTATTCATTCAAAGTCCCCCCCCCCTTTTTGAATGTGCTTAATGAACAAATACTATTATTTTTTCATTGAATATATTAATGCTGTGATATTTGTTTAAATTTCTGCTAATATAATAATCTCACAAAAAATCTTTTGTCACTAATTTAACTAAGTTGGCAGCATTTTATTAAAAATCATTCAAAATTCTATTCATATTCTGTTTAAAGCATCAATAATATTAAAAGCAATTCTTTATAATTTATATTTATTTTCAATCGTTTTAAATGTAGAAAATTTTTGTAGCTTTATTCATATATTCTACTTCAGCAGATGTTCATTAGTTGCTTATATAAAAATACTATTAAAAATAAGATTTCACATTACTTATAAATTGTAGGGGGAAAGATGATATGATTCTAGCAAAGTTATATATATACACACACACACAATCATAAAATTGTGTGTAATAAACCTAAAGAATAATTTCTGTTCGTTTTCACATTTAATATATATTAAAATGTGAAAATAATGTCTATTCATCAAAATGTTTTTATTTGTTATTTTAATTTTTATTATAGTTTTGTAATGTGTGTTTGATTTGTTTTGAAATCACAAAGGTATGTTTGTCATGTAATCATGTAAATAAAAATTTTAAACAAATTCTTGAAAATTTATTTATAAAAATTTGTAACTAATTTGGGTTTTTTCAAATTAAGTTAGAACTATAAAATGTTTGTGATCAAATTTCAACAATCAAAATTTTAAAATTCATTATTTTTACATCTGTTAACTTTTATAACTTTGTCAACTAGTTCTTTAAATTTAATATTACACTTATCAATGATTTTGTGTCAAAAACTAATTTTGCATTAATAGAATACATGTTTTTCTTGAAATTCTGCTAGGAATGCAAATGCTCAATCTACTCCTTTTATATAAATTTTCATAAATCATATCCATCTTAGTTGTATTACTTAATTTGTAATGGAGATTTATATTCTTCAGAATTTTTCTCATGTTTGATAGTGTGTAGCATAAGATCTTATTTCTATATGACATATTTCTCTTTTTGTTAATGGCTTTATATCCTTGTAATTTGTGTGGTGTCTTTTATAAAGCTATCATTAGTTTTCTTGTACACTGACATTTTCAGCATGTAAATAAATGTATCAATTGCATTTTGAAATGGTATATTTATTTCTTTTGACTATGAGTTGTATTTATATGTAGCCTAATTATTAATTTTAAAAACGTCCTTTCTTATACAAAAATTAAATATCATCTTTATAATGAGCACCATTCATGTATTCTCATTTTAGAAGAATATCACTAATATAATTTTTCCTTTATGATTTCATTTATTGACTTACAAATTTAAGATAAAATTAAAGTAGCAATAACTGTTTTAAATTCTTTGTATCATTTATTTTTATATTAATATTATACAGTAAAATAAATGCCTTCATATAGTTATGTTGTATAACTTTAATTGTTCGAACAAATACTGAACATATATTATTAGATCAGAATGCTAATTAGTTTTAAAAAAATCAGTTCATTTTAGTTAAAGAACTAAAAATTAAACTTATTAATCAAAAGTAACTCATTTAAAGCAATCAATGATAAATATTTATGCTACAAATTTGTCTAAATTGTAAAATAAATAAAAATAAGTTAATTCCAATTTTTTCATTCATATTTCCTAAATATCATTATTTTGATAACTTAATAAACTTTTTTCAAATATGTATACTTATAAAATTTGTATATTTGTAGTATAAATAAGAATATACCAAACCAAGTTTTTCCACAGGTTTATTGTTAAATGTCAATATTTTATTCCTTAAAGACTATAAGATTTAAATTATAATTAATAAATTTATAGAGGCAATAAAAATATAATTTTATTTTAAGTCATATTTTTATCTTGTCAACTATAACAAAAAAAGGAAGGGAGCTTTATTTTATATATATGTATACATAAGTGTAATTACATTAAATAACACTTGTACTAAAGAATCAGGAAAGATGTGAAATTGAGAAAATTCCTAGAATAACAAGCCTTTGTTATTTATAATATAATCCAGTGTATTCATAATTGAGCATATTTTAAAATAGCTCACATACCATATAATATAGTATTATGTTGAAAACATTTTTCCTATGTATATATATAGTAAAAAATGTCATGAAATTTATCATTTTTTGTTACATCATAGTTTCCTTTTAAAATAAATTAAATCTGCTTAAAAGTTAAAAACAAATTAAAGGAAATATAAGGATTTTTTTTTTTTTTTACACAGAAGAAAATTGTTTTTTAAAAAAAAAACTCCAATGAAAATGCCTAGTAAAACAATGTTTTAAACTGCTCTAATTTAAGGATGTCAAAATAGAATGTTGTTGAATATCCTTATTATTCTCGTACTTTCTAAAATGATAAAAAAAAAAAATCTAAGTTGCTATAAATATGCAAATATTCTCCAAAATATTCACCGAATTCAAAAGTGCGCCAGGAGGAACTTTTTCAAATAATTTGCGAATATGTTAGAGTAATATTTAGAAATTAAAATACATTAATTCTTATAACATATTTTTATCAATTTATACTGCAAATATAACTGCTTTTAAAATTAAGATATTTTGAAAAGTTTTCAGAAATCAATATTAGCTATTATAGTCATCTAAAATATTTCTTCGAAATAACGTGAATTTTTATTGATTATGAATACACCATTCAGTTTTACAAAGTTTGTTTTTCTTTCAAATTTTTTATTTTGTCATTGATTTTGCGGATAATTTGTTTATTGCAATTGCTTTTTTTTTTTTTTGTGCAATGACTATAAAATTTGATGTGCATCTGAGGAATGTGTATGAGTCATAAATTTTCATTCTTTTTAAGGAAAGATTTTATTTCAGTAAATTCCAAATGGGATAATTCATTGATTATGAGGACTTTATCTCACTGACCTCATCACCTAATGTTATTTTTTTATCAAATGAAATAAAATATAAATTGTTGACTTCAGCATTATTATTTTTAAATTATTACCTTTTACAAATATTTTGAATTAGGAAAAATCAGTTATGCTTTCAAAATAAATTTCTTTTAACAGACAGTCATTTTCTGTTTGCTGTGAATTGTCAACATGATGAAACTTGTGCCTACTAAAGGAAATAGTACCACAAAAACTTTTATTTCAGTTATATTGTGACAATTATCAGAGGAAAATAAAAGCATGTATATATGTTTTGAAACAATTCAATAATTTTATCACTGCATGATGAAACTCATCTCTAAATTTTTTGATGAAACATTATCAGTATTTTGAGTAAATGGTTTCTAGAATCGGCTGAGATTAATCAGCTTTTCTCAGATGTATTGAAGGCAACCATCAAGTAAATGAATTAAAAGAGAAAAGGTACCCAATTTAAATGTGAATGCAGGTGTCAAATCTACGATTAAAGAATAAGTATGATATCTGCTTGGAATCAATTTTGATTGGAATGGTTATTGCAATTATTTTAAATGCTTGTAAATAGTGTTGAAAGAAAATGTATGCAATTAATTGATCTTGATTTACTTTGGAGCCCAGGATCTCTTTCCAGACCTGCCTTCAGACATTTCGGCCCTCTTGCGCATTTGCTTCCGGTATGAGAATTTTGTTATTACAATATGTCTCGATGTGGCTACCTCATTGTGTGCCTTGGAAAGTTTCACTATGTCTTCTTGGCTTTGCATTCAAATATTCTTAATTTCTTTTCATGTCAAAATCACAACTAGCCGATAATAGCTTTTTTTTTTTTTTTTTTTTTTTATCTTTAATGTGATTAATGTGATTACTTTAGGGCAGGGATGGGCAAAGTACGGCACGCGGAGATAGAATTATAATTCGTCGGTCTCACGAAAATGAAAATAAAATATTATTTATCAATCTCCTATTCTTCTATTTTTTAAGGACTGATTATCTTTCTCAACTTTTGTTCTACTAAACACACATCGACGGAGGTAGCAAGCAACTGTAAAAAGCGGAAATTATTGGCGCCACCTCTTTCTCGTGGTATTGCATTCTTGTGTGTTCTCACACGTAGCAGACTGCGGCTTTTGGCGCGAACTTACAGCATCATTAACTAGTGGTGAAAGTGTAGTGCTTGTTTGGTTATATATTCGTAAAATATTTCAACCTCAAAACGGCTACGAAGAAACATAAAGTTGATTCAGAGTGCCGTGATGTATGTGGAAATATTTTTTTTAAGTTGTTAAAGGTAAACCACAGTGTGTCTGCTCTGCAATGAAGCCATAGTAAAGAATATAACACTTCACATCTGTGGAATACTCCTTTCGTGTACATTTTAAAATCTCGCTCTCCGAAGGAAAGCCAGAGGGTGTGTTCAATGACGTTAGAAAGTAGGGGAGGAACAGTTTGTTGTTGTTCCTCCCACTAAAAATATTGAATGGGAACCGAACGTCGATTATCTTGGAATAACAATGAATAGATGATTAACTT